>PVIR01010612.1:0-49491 GCA_004026965.1 Petromus typicus | reverse complement strand
CATTTTCTTTTTATTGGGACAGGGATAATTGGAAGTATTATTCATCAGCTGGAGTGTCAGCTTCTAGAGCACATGGATGTGTCCATATTATTTGCTCTATGTCTCCAATATGTCCAACAGTTGCTGACATAGTCTTTTGATAACTATTTGCTGTAATCATTTATGAATTCGGCAAATATTGTTTGAGTGCCTTATACATGCTTGCTGTTTCAGAGAAGCTGGGAATGGAAAAAAGTTGAGAAAAACCAAAAACTCATTTTCACGGAAGTGACCATTCTGCCGGGGAAAGTCAGACCGAAATCTCACAGTGAACCTGGTGAAAACAGGACATGGAAAGTTAGCTAAATGCTTTAAAAACAAGAGCTCTTTTGCTATGCTTAGCATCGGCTTTTGGCTCATAACTGCCAGGAAGAAGAAACCTAATTTTCCTGAGAAAACTGCAAAGCTAAGAGGCAAGATGGAAGGATTGTTGTTTCATGGAGGTTAGAAGACTACTCAGCCACAAAGAAGAGTACAGGAATGGTGCCCACAGAATGGCAGAGGCTTCAGAGGGGCAGTGGGCAAGAAGAGCGAGACAGAGGGGACAGACAGCACCCAACAGGTGCGCAGTGCCACGGCAGCCGGGTGGCGGTGGTGGCGAAGCCGAGGTCACTCCATTCAAATACAGATGATGGACACGACTTAGAAAGCTCCCATGTTGAGTTTGTCTGAGAAGTTACACTTGTGATTTAAGCAAGTAACTGCCGCTTTAAGAAAACTGTTTCCTAAACTGGGTTCTAGAAGGCTCAGTGTTGGTTGTAGCTGCACACTGTTATCAGACAGTGACAGTGTGAAAGACCCGACTCACATGGCCTCTTTGCCACTGTGGAACATCCCTCTCTTCTGTCATGTCCAGCTCGAACCCACCTTGTCTACCACACTCTCCACATAGCACGGCACAAATGACCCCTTTTGCCAGGGTGTCCCGCTCACCCGATTTCACCATCTGTCAGTGAGCCTGGCCCACAGCCACACTGACTCCTCTGGAGAGCAACAGTACATTTTCCTGACAGCCTGGAAGGAAGCTACATTTTTCCAGTTGTAGGGATGGAATGAATGGTGACCTCTAGGACCCAGTGTCCGGGGCTTGGCGTGGCTAAGAGTGGTGGATACGGTCCAATCTGGCATCATGGAATTCTGTTTTCTTCTTCTGCTTTTAAACATGTTAAGTGCTGTGAACTTTGAAGGACAGGTCACAGTGTTTTTAGGGAAGGCAAAAAGATGCAAAATAGTAACAAAAGTATCTCCAGTACTTCCTGATTAGATGCACCCTATAGATCTGTCTGTCTACAAGATGAGGTTCAAGTTCAAGCAAGCACATAGCCAGTCTTCCTCTTCTTTTTAATACATATCCATCTGCTTCTGTGCACGTTCATACACGCTTTCTTCAGTGCTAAGGGTGCTGGATGCTTTTTATTTAGCAAGTATCTTAGCCACAAAGGATACTGAATCATATCATTTCAAACCAAATCATCTCATTGGTTATTTTAAAATACCCATGTAGGAGAAGAATAGCACATTTGAGTGGAATTTCTATCTTTTTGGGTTTTTTTTTTTTTTTTTTTTTTTAGAACTCTCCACAGTGATTTCCATACTGGCTATACTGCTTACATCCCCAGCCCCCCAGTGATGCCCATGCACTCCTCACCACGGTCATACCAGCATTTGTTATTATTATATTGTTTTGGTTTTTTTTATGTTGGCCATTCTTTCTGGAGTAAGATTTTTCCCTAAGTATCTTCCCTGAAGAGTCAAAGACATCATCTTACAATGAGACATGCACACCAATGTTTATAATAATGCACTTCATAACAGCTAAATGTTGGATGCAGCCTACATGCCCATCAACAGGTGAATGGATAAAGGAAATGCATACACAGCATATGGTTACAGATTTATGCAAATAGAAGACTTCACAGCCATAAAGGATAAACCAGTCATCTGTAGGAAAACGAGTGGACCTCGAAAATAATGCTAAGTGAAATAAGTCAGATACACAAGCTTAGCTAACACATAGCTTCTCTCATCAGAGAGATCCAAAGTAGAGATAAAGTACAGAACAAAATAAAAGACTGATGAAAGGAACAGGGAGATGAGTTTTTTCCAAATGGAAGGAGATTGAGGGTGGGGGTAAAGGAGAAGGAGATGTAAAAAGATTTAAGCTATATCATGCTCATGGAACAGTTACCCATAAACAATGTAATCATTACATACTGCAAACTAAAAGTGATAATGAACATGGGGAAGGGAATTTAGAGAGAGAGAGGAAGAGAAATACGATATGTTAGTACATGTATAGACTATCTAAGGGGAATGTACCCATCACCTACTGCAAATGTGTACTAATAAAACATAGAAAAGGCCCACTACACCAAATCTCAAGACTAGCACCACTAAAAGAAGAAAAACCCATATTTAACATTTACACGCAAATAATAAAATAATTCCTGTGTTAGACAAGTAGCTTCTTTAGCATCTAAACTCCCAGACTTTCCAGGGGAACAGTAGTAAGCTATCCCCTTACAAACCTTAAATGAAGCATAAATAAAACTCTGCAGTTGCAAACTCTCCTTCCAGTCCAAAGCACCGGCTGTGTTGGCTCAAGAGCCATGTGGCGCTCAGGCGACAGCTTGCCCATTGCTGCTTGCTGCCATCCCCCCAGGTGCTGAAGGACATGATTAAGATGCTGACACCACTGCCTGTGCCACCTCCAGCTGCTGGAAAATATTTTCAAGGAGGTAGCCATTTTTGTTTGCTCCTACTATTCTAATTTCTCTGCAACAGAATTATTTTTATTAGAGGCTCTAGAAAATAAAAGGAAAGCAGCAGGAAAAGCCATGACCCACTTACTACTAAGAAAAACACAGTACACTCATCAACAAGCTCCCTCCCCAGTGGGAAAACACAAACAAGCCTTTTTACAGACAATTCTGAAAAGTTTAGCATTGTCATAAAAGTTATTTCTTATTTTACTGCTTCATTCTCCCAATAGATTCTTTTGTTTTTTTCATTTTTCTCTAACTGGGAGTGGCTTCAAATCTTTCAGCTCGTCCAGAGGCGGAGAACAAAGGCTGCCACATCATGAGCACCGTGGAACCTGGAGGGTGCTGGCTCATCCTCGCCCCAGTCCCTCCATCTTGCAAAGCAAGTGCAGGCTCCGGTTTCTGAGCACCAGTGCAGAGGGACGACTTCTCATTGCACGAGTAAGCTACCACCATCTTCCCAGCAAGACTGAAGCCACAAACTGAAAACTTAATAGTAAGGATTCATTTATCATGTTTAATCAGCAGCACATGGATGAGGGGACATCAAATCCTATCAGAGAAGCTAATACATGGGTTTATCAATCACATGACGCCTAACCCCCACCTAAGATTTGCAAGAGGAAGACGGTGCACAGCTCCAGCATGGCTTCTTCCTGTCCATGACGCCAGCTCACTTAGAAACCGCCTTCCTTAACCCTGACAGCCACTGGGGTTGCTGATCCCTGCCCTTGTCACTGGCAGCATTCTTTGGTTTTGGTGCCCGCCGTCTTGGCTAGTAAAACCCCTTTAAAGCCTATGGCTGCTATTTATTCTTTTTCAGCTGTCACCAGGTAACTCATCACGTGAAGTGTCACTGGTGACCCAAGCGAGATAGCATATACATACAGTTATATCAGTAATTAAGACTGGACTAGAGCTGTGCTTACCATGGTCATGGTCACCAAGCAAAAACAAGGGGACTCAGTAAGCTTGATAATTTATTGTTATTCAATACATTTTCGCAGTGCAGGAAGACACCAGTGTGACTGACATATGTGAGGTGTTTGTCTCTCCCAACAGGCAGGGAGCCTCGGGACACATTCCACAGAGATGACGTCATCAAATTGAGACTTTTTTAAAGGACATGATGCCATGACTAGCCGTCTCAAAGTTGCTTCAGAAGAAAAATGACAAGTACAGTTGCAGTTTCCATATAGTTCTCCAATGAAAGTGGCAGCCGCAAGAAATCGTACTATGTGCCATTGTACTCTTCACTTCATTCTGAGTTGGCAGTTTTTCATAAGAAAAGTGTGTGTGTCTTACCCTTTGCTTAGGTCATTGCTTCCAAGCTCAATATCAGTGTCAGTAATTTGGGGCCTTGCTTTGCATTTATTCTGAAATGATGGAGTGGGGTGGGTGGAGACAAAGGGATTAAAGGGGTTGAGACATGTGAGAATAACAAATGGGTAAAATGGACAGTGAAAGCCTGTCCTTTAAGGATCTACAGGAAGCCACAGAAGCTCTGGCGTGGATATATGTATATTTCATAACGCAGGATTAAGATCTTGTGGCTTGACCAGAATTAAGCCAACTCTAGAAGGAATTTCCAGTCTATTGTGTTTTCCGTGACTCCAGCAGCACTCGTCTGGACAAAACCCTCACTGCTGCGCTCCTCAAGGCCAGCTGGCATTGGCCCATCACTGCCACATGGTGCCTGACCTGCTTCTCTGAACATCCTCAATGGTGTGCATGGCAAGCTGCCACCTTTGTTCTCAAAATGAAGAAAACAACATTGCGAAGGACCTTAAATATTACTACCAATTAAAAATGAAAAATTTTCCCTACGAGCTAAAACATCTTAATGCTCATGTCTTAACAGGTAGCTGAAAATATCTGTTCTCTCCTCTTGCTTTTGGGAGGAACTAGAAGAGAGTGACCTCGACTTCTTTGAAAGCACAATTAATGCAGAAGAGGACCATCTGAAATATGTCCCGACTTGCCTAGAAAACCACTTTCATGTACTGTTAGCAAGAGGCCATTAGCTTTAGCTATATGATTACTTTGAGTAACAAACTGCCTTCTAACTTAGCACCAAAAAAGGGAAACTCAAGGGCTTAACAAAATCAACGTTTCAGCCAATGACAGAGAACTAATTCATCACACCATGCCCAGACAAGGCAAATGGCGAATTACCTTTGTCCCAATGAGGCAAACAGCTAATGGCAGACAATCAGGTGGTGTCTCCATTACGCTTCTGTGCCAGCTTGCAACATCTTCCTGTTCACCCTGCTGGGGCATTGCAGTTCTGAACCTGCTGTGGTCCTGGGTGCTTCTCAGTTCATGCACCATTCCTCATTCACATACACTCTGCCGAAGAGGGATTATCTGTTTAACACAGCAGCAGCTCACTGCTCTTTGGACAACTCTGCTTTTCCTCAAGAAATGCGTCCTGTGGCACCTGAGTACAGTGGTCCTCCGAACTTAATTCCACAATTCTGGTCACCAACCAAACTGAACGAGAACCAAATCAAGTTCGGTGGTTAGGTTCCAAATTGACCTTGTAGGGAAATTTGATTCGGTTCTTGTACAATTGGGTTTGTGCTCAGAATTGCCGCAAGAATGAAGGGCACAAACCAAGGCACCACGTAATAATTTCCTGGAACTGGGAGATGCAGATATGCTTCTGAAATGTGTGTTCAGGCCACTGGATAATTTATCCTTACAATAGAAAGATATAATTTTGCCTTGGATTTTTTTTTTACCATTTTAATTAGTTTAGATAGTTCCTGTAATGTCAGAATGAATGAAGACCAGAAGAAATCTTCATTAACTGTTCACGTCAATGTTATCTTCCACAGCACAGACTGTGTGAAAGAAATTCCTGGCTGAAACTCTCCTGGGTCAGAGAACTGAGTAGAACTGATCTGCATGTGGGGCCAGGGATTTAGCTCAGTGGTTTTGGCGCCTGTCTTGCAAGCGCAACGACCCGGGTTCCATCCCTGGTAACCACATACAATACTGGGTGTGGAGACTCACGCCCAGCAGCAACCAGTACCACATACCACAGTGCCAGGTGTGGTGGCTCACGCCTGTAATCCCAGCACTCGGAGGCAGAGGCAGGAGGATTGCTGTGATGTGAGTTTGAGGCTGAGCTCAGGGCCAGCCTGAACCACAAAAGCGAGACCCTGTCTCAAAAAAAAAAAAAAAAAAAAACCTAAAAAAAAAGAACTGATCTGCATGTGGCATTTACTGATGGTCCACAGGGCGGGAAAGTCAACCCCATAGACCCCATCAGGAAAAGCTACACAGCAGGGAGAATGGATGGGAGTGGGAACTGAATTAATGTAAGTTCTCTAGGAAAAGCAGGTTTGATGGTATAATTGGGTGAGGGGGGAACGCAGACAATGGAGCTTTCCTGTTTAAGGAAACCGCAGTGTTCAGGAAAGGCAGACTTAGCCCGGTCTCTTTACTAAGCAATTATTATGTGCCAGATATGGCCACTTTTGGTTCCCATCTAGGGTTCTATCTTTCTCTTGCCTTTTTTATATTACAGAAATTTTCATTAGTATCCATTGTAAACTCACTAGTGAAAATCTAAGAGTTTGGGTATCCTTTTATAGTCCTCCTTATGGGAGATGTAAGAGTGGAAAATCCAGGGCCTGGGATTTAGCTCAGTGGTTCCAGTGCCTGCCTGGCAAGCACAAGGTCCCAAGTTCGATCCCCAGTACCACATATCACAATATCACAATGCTGGATGTGGTGGCTCACGCCTGTAATCCCAGCACTTGGGAGGCAGAGGCAGGAGGATTGCTGTAAGTTCGAGGCTAGCCTGGGTTATATAGTGAGTTCAGGACCAGCCTGAACTACAAAGTGAGATCCTGTCTCAAAAAAAAAAATTTAAAAATAAGAGTGGAAAAACTAGAAAACATGGATTGAAGTCCAGCCCTAAAGTAACTACAAAACCTTGGATGGTGGTTGTATCTTTCTTACCTGTAAAATGATGGGACTGAAGAGAGGGGTTGGCAATTTCCAAAGTGTGCGAATACATAAAGATCAAGTGTTTTCTGTTGACTACTCTAAGTTGTGTAAATATATTTTCCAAACAAATTTAGATGTGCTAAAGAAGAAGATTCAAAATTATAAAATCCAACTTGGTCCTTATGTAAAAAGTTAAGAGCACAATTGTCATTATACCTAATGCATAAAGGAATTCAAAAGAGATTTTCATACTAGAAAATGTTGGATACAACCCAACTGAAAAATCTCTTTTAAAATTCTGTTCTATTAATATGCCTGAGACCCCACCCACATAGGAAAAATCTTTTACCAGAACAATTCCTAGAATCCAGATTCTAAATCAAATACAAACCTCTAAGACAAAGTACATTTGTATTTAATGTCAGGGTAGTGTCTGCCAAGCCATCAACAGGCTTATCTAGCTAATCATACTCGCAGCAAGATTGAGATGAAGTCTAAGACACGCAAAATGACTCATGTGATTTCTAAAAACATTTCAAGTATTTGCTCCCTGAAACAAACAAATGGTTAGGAAGTTACTAAAAACTACGTGACTTGATCACAAAATGAGTTGATGATAAAAATAGAATTTAAACCTCTAAACATAAAGCAGTTCCTACCACCAGAATGCACCAAGTCTCAGCAGAAATCATAGTGAAATCCTGACGTAGGTACCCCACGTCTGGTGTGCTCAACAGTGGGTCTGCATGGGGAGGCAAGAGGCATCGCGTGGCGTTGGGGACTGGCTAGCAATGAAGGGCAAGCAGAAGAGGCCTCTATCGATCTTCCTAACGAGCCACAGTGCTCACCAAAGAGGCTGTATAGACAGGTATGAACAGTGTGTATGCATCTCAAAGCACACTTCTAAAAATACATTCTTTCAAATAAACTTGGCCCACGTGCCTACTGTGGCTACGGACAGTTTGAGACACTGCAGATGGCATCTTCAACTGCAGTCTTTCCTTAGTGGGAAGAACAAATTGGTGGGTAGATTTCCTTTCTTTTAATAGTGTTTTAGTATCAGTTCCCAAGGGCTTTTCACTTAATGTTACCAGATCTCATTTCTCTTTTAGATGCACGTCCAACTTGTGCTAGGAAGTGGACAGCTGTTACCAGGCAGCCTTGGACAGCTGGGAAGATGAGGTTCCAGTGCCATTTCCTGGGTCCCAGGATAAACGTGTCTGTCCATTACAGCACCAAGCCACAAACTCCTGTTCCACTGATATTTCCAGCTATGAGAAAGGGAAGCTACTTCCTGATAAAAACCAACACCCAGATTCCTACAAACATTTTTTTACTTTTGTTCCATCTCCCAATAAAAATGAAACACTTAAAGGAGAAAGTTTTCTCAACTCTTGAATAAATGATGTGTGGTAGCACTAAACTTGTAAATCCCATTCTGAACTTGATTTTCAATAATTCAGGGTTGGTTAATGGTGTAAAAATTTACTTGATTTTTCCTCCATCAGAAAGTATTCGGTACTAACTTGACAAAACAAAACAGTGCTGAGCCCCATTGGCTAGATTCCGTCCTCTGTACTAAGAGCCTCTATTTTAAAAGCTGCTGCTTTCAAACTTAGAGAAGTTCATTCTCAGGCCATCTTACGGATTTGGTCAAAGAAATTAATCTTGTTGATGTATCTACTTCAACATGATATCACTTCATCTAGAAGTTAGGAGAATGGCAATAGAATGGCATTATTATCACACCAATTATATTTGCTGAATTAAAATAGAAAGTAAACCTGTAGGATATTGTAGCTAAGGATTACTACTAGGTTTATGAGAAGCAGAAGATAATCTCTATTTTCTGCCATGCAATGCTTCACAACTTTATTCATCCCCAATATATATCTTAGACTCATACTAACTTTTTTCTTATTTGATTTATACTTAAATTCTCAGGCAATTAATTTTTATTAATGTATCTAAGATGAGTTATATGTTTTCCTTTGTCTACAATATCCCCATGTACAAAATAAAACAAGGAGTTGCAACAACAGCCCCCTCCTCAGCCCAGCTCACCTGCCTTCTAGTTATTGCTCTTCTCTGTTAATTAAATTCCCAACTCAGGAAAGCTGGGAGTGCAAAAATTATTTTTAAAAAGGCAATTATGAATTTAGCCAGCTCAAAACTCTATGCCAAAGAATGGATTGGGTAATTACTGGGCATGATTTAGAAAACATAATTTTTTAAACTAGAAGAACTGTGGGATTAGTAGAGAAGCTGAATAAAGACTTGGATTCCACTTCTAGCCCCACCTGGCTTCACCTGTAAGGCATTATTATTAGGCAAGAAAATCTACGTAACACAGACTCAGAAGAATCCTCAGAGAGCGCTCATTATCCACTACCATAGAAAGCTATGTAAGAGAAGAAAACATGAATCTGAAAGCAAAATCTCCACATGCACTTATGTAGGACAATAACTTTAGGAAGACTTTATGGAAAATACAAAATGCGGATTAGTAATATGGATAGAAATCACTGAATCAGTGGAAAACCAAAATATTACACCAAATCAGAAGCTGGTCATTTACTTCATGGAAACTTCTATTACTTCCCCACATAATCCCATGAGGAACCCTGTGCTCAAATCCTTGTGGCTGAACGACAGGCTTATTTCATGTCTTACTTTCAGAACTCTGACAAACTATCATTACTCTTCATACCTAAAAATACTTGTATTTACTTTTACTCATTGTAATCAGTATATTCATTTGTTTTAATGCCTTTCGCTTCCTTCTTGCAAGACCTTATAATGGCTTGCTATGAGATGAACTTCACTTTTATGACAACACACAACAGGTCTACAACATAACTGTTGTAGTCATGCTCATTTAGTGATGACACAAAGTTTAAAATAACAAAAGAGAGAATCTAGAAAGACTGTGGTGGGGCAGAGTTGGCTTGAAATTCAGTAGAAGGTACTGGGCTTCCTGGGTGTTTGTATGGGGAAAAATAAACAAATCCTTACCTCTATACCATTAAAGATAATCAACTCCCCTTCGACGGAAGATCTAAATATGAAAAGTAAAACAATAATGTTCTAAAAAAAATAGGTAAATATTGTTGGGCCTGCAAATACTAAACAGACAATGAAATGTACTAACACTAAAGGAAATAACTGAAAAACTGGATTACATTAAGATGAACTCATCTGAAAACACTGTTAAGCAAATGAAAAGGTAACCACAAACACATGCCACGAACATAAAGACCTTACATGCAAAACACATGCACAACTGCAAGTCAGAAAGACAACAGCAAAACTACCAAAATATGTGAGCAAGTATTTTACAAAAGATGATCTTCAAATGGCCAATTCTGAACGGTGGCCATATTAGTCAGCAGGAAAATACAAATTAAAGTTAAGATCTGCCAGAAGGACCCAAAGTAAAAAGTCTAACACCACCAGGAATGGCAAAGATGTAGAGCTGGTGGAAGGGCAAGCTGGTGCCAGTCATTTGGAAGTCAGTTTGATGATATCTATCAATGCTGAGTATAAGTTTATCATAGGACTCAGCAGCTCTCTTAGGTATGTATCAGCAGAAATATGTACACATAGGCACTAAAAGGTGTGCTTACGAATGGCACCAGCAGCCCACGTACAATAGTCTAATCATCACCAACAGTTAAATGGATAAAGAAAACTGTTGTCCACCCAAAGGTTGAATTAAAAAAACACAAGAATGAACATATAGCTATATATAGTAATTTCAATTAATTCCACAAATACATTGAGTCAAAGAAGCCAGGGTGAAGACTGTCTTATGTGATTCCATGTTAAAAAAATTATAAAAAAGACTAAGTTACTTTGATGGCCATTATGACCTAGACGGAGAAAGAGGCTTCTGGGTGCTAGCTCTGGATGCTGCGTGGACGTGTTCGCTTGCAAGTGCACATTTCTGAGGTGCGTGTCGTTCAAAAGTGTAATTTGAGGAGACTGTGCTAGATACAGTCATTGGTGAGGAAGTGTTGCTACAACAAAACACGAGAAGGGCCGGGGAGTTAGCTCAGTGGTTCCGGCGCCTGTCTCGCGAGCGCAAGGGCCCGGGTTCGATTCCCCGGTAACCACATAACAATACTGGGTGTGGAGACTCACCCCAGCAGCAACCAGTACCACATACCACAGTGCCGGGCGTGGTGGCTCACGCCTGTAATCCCAGCACTCGGGAGGCAGAGGCAGGAGGATTGCGATGTGAATTTGAGGCTGAGCTCAGGGCCAGCCTGAACCACAAAGCGAGACCCTGTCTCCAAAAACCTAAAAAAAAAAGAAAAGAAAAAAAAAAAAAACACGAGAAGAAGGGGAAAGAAAAAGAAGGGAGCTGGAGTGTGAAATAAGCGACATGAGGTGGCCAGCTCCTTTCTCTCCCCAGAACTGCCAAGGAGGAGGTTGAATATGGAATTAAGTTTGTTTCCCATTCCTTTCTTAAGCAGTGAGAAGCTGAGATTATTTACTTTGGTTACAGTTAGATTTTTGTTGAGCTTTATGAAACCGGGTGGAGGGGATCCGGCCATCATGGCCGGGGAGGGATTAATAAGGAAGAGACTGTGGCTTCTGTACACTGTGATTAACTCCAGATTTTCAAAATGATCCTCAAGCCAAGGAGAATGAGGAAAACATTCTAAGACTGGAAGGAGCCAGCTTAAAACAATTCCTTGAAACGGAGGCTAATGAGACCAGAAAGCAAGCACCAGCTGAAGACCACGGCTCCCACGTTTAGCCGGAGAAAAGGTAAATGGAGCTAGGACAAAATCATTAGAAGAGGCACAGAAAGAACACCTCTGATGATCATAATAACCCTGCACCAATAACCATCATCTTTAGATGATGATGAAAACTTACAGCTGTTTTTCTCACCAGGAAAAACAGGAGAACTACTATCCTTATCCTCTTCCTCTCTGGCCTCCTGCATCTCCCGGTAATTGTTTTAGTGAACTTGAGTGGGGAGGTATTCAGAGAAAAACAATACCCAGCTTAAAAACAAAGCTTCCTAGTAGGATGCATTCTGGTCAAAATTTAATGAAAGAATAGACATACTGAAGCAGCTGCCTCATTCTTCCCTGGCCACACTCCATTTAACAAAGAACTTTTCCTTTGAGGACCTCACCACACCTGTGAAATATCTTAGCTATTGTATGAAAAATTACTAGCAAGAAAGAAGAGCTTGTCTTTTACATTTGGCATGAAAGAATTTCAAATCACACTAATTACCATAATAATACTCAATTACATGAATTGAGAGTTCTCAGCATGTTAACTGAAACGAGGCTATAATGGAACAGTTCCTTCTCTTAGATTTCAGCTGAACCCACAATACTGAGGCCACACCTTTGATTCTCAGCACTGCTGGCCTGGGCTTTTGCCATTACAGACACCAGCACCCCTGGGATGAGCAAAGGCCTTCAGACTTGAACGGAAAGCTCTCATTCTAAGCTCTGGGTCCAAGTCACTATTCTAAGAGTACGAAATACACAACTGTAACCAATCGGGGAGCAACTACCCCCAAGTCCTCTTCTCCACCGTGATTAACGGAAATCAGTCAGGAGCAGTTGCAAAGCTGGGTGTCGTGGCACCCCGTTATCCTGGACTGTGGAAGGCTGAGGCGGGAGGATCACAAGTTTGAGCCCAGCCCAGGAAACTTAGAAAGACTCTTTATTTAAATAAGCAAAGCAAAGCTTGGAAAGTAGGTGTGTCTTTCTGAATTCAATCCTTAGTCAAGGAGGTAAAAAGAGTAACTGTACCGACCAGGCTGGTGCTTGGCAACTACCATCAGCTGACTCTGATACCGAACTCTTGTTCCATTTTTCCAGTACGACATCTGCCAGTCATGTCAGGGTCCAAGGCTGGGCAACTTCTAGTCACTCTTAGAAGTCAACCCAGGGCTGGTAACCCTTAAAGTGACATGACACTTGGGACAAGTCCGGGCTCTACCATCAGTGAATTAATGCTCATAGCAGGCAGTGGCGGAAATGCAAAGGCAAAGCGGGTCGGCTGTGTGCCGGCCCTAGGGTGAGCTCCACAGACCCAGAACCTGCGGAGGCCTCACCGCCTGGAGGCTACTGTGTGGAGCCACAAAGCGGCTCTGGCCCGGCCCTTATTTGTTCTCAAGCTAGAATGAGTGGGTCATCTGGATTCTTGTGGCACTGGCATCCAAACCAGGACCTCACCAGGCCAGACAAGCACTCTGCCACAGGGCTGCAGCCGTGTGCCTGGTGACTCTGAGATGCCTCCTTTCAACCTCTACCGTGGGGATTCTGATTCATCCGGCACAGGACATGGGCCAGGAACTGGCCGTGGAGTTTTATTCTTTTCCTTAAAACAAGCTTTCCCTGGGGTTTCTGACCCAGGCGGACACTCAGCGGCTCCTCTGCGGGAGTCACCTGGCCCATAGTGGCTTCTCCTCAATACTGCTTCCAGCTGTCCCCACGTTGTGGGGTTCTGAGTCACGCCTGAGGTCCCATCAGTCCTTACCCCCAGGCCAAGGAAGAGAGTTCGCTACCCGTCGCCCTCGAGAGGCCCTTTGCTGCGTGGAGGGAGAGGGGCTCCCCCGCGGGCTGGAGGCAGGACGCCACGGGGGCTTTCCCACTCCGCACGCCCGCGCTTCTGGCTCAAGTTCTGCAAACTTTTCCTGCCCAGTAAGATGTACAATGAGTTCCACGGTCCAACATTATTACACACTTTAGGGACAAACTCTGTGTGAAGAAGGTACCGGTAAAAATACTGATTTAAAACTCCGTTGTAGACATTTTTAAAAAGTCCTTGTGTAACACTGACAATGGACTTTTAATGGTTTCTCTAGTGGAAGAAAACTCTCGGAGGACGACGTGGCCGGTAAATGCTCCTGCTCACCGCCACTACTGGTACCATCACAACGAATGGTCTGCAGATGAGGCTTCGGGCGAATCCAGCAGCAGAGACTCGGCCGCATCAGTTGTTCTGTCTGGAAGGTCCATCCAGGAAGCGGCCCCCACAGCGTGGACCCAGGGGAGCGCCGATGGACACCCTACAGCGCATGCGCCACTAGCCCGCGGGGTCGCCGTGGCGCCGTAAAGAGGAGTGCTGCGCTGGATTCTGCCAGGACGGAAGGCAAGGCGAAGGGCGATGTCTATTATTACTAGGTTTTGAGTACCAAAGCGGGGAAAGGGACGGATCTGCATCCACAATTCCTTTCGTAAGCTATACACACAACTGAGCAAAATGAGGACCGACCCAATGGGCGACTAGCCGGGTGGAGAATTTCATTGTGCACCTTCTCCCATGCGCTACTGTTCTGGGCAATGTAACTACACATTACCTACTTTTTAAAAAAACATGTAAATAAAAAACATCTCTTAGCTCCAAATTTCTATGCACCTCTACCAGGAACCATCAAAATCTACCACGTCAGGCATGTGAAGGAGAAGAATATAGAGACTTAACTTCTCTACCTGCACAATAAACACAAAGATGTCTGAGAATTTCTTTATAAGAGCAATTGTTTTCAAAGTACAAAGATCTAAAGAAACTCTTTGGAAAATATTTTCAGTGACTGTTCCTGGCTCATAAAAGACTGGTGAAGTTCAATTAACATGGAGAACACAGACTGTTTGGATTGTAAGACCTTTCTGTGAGACAGCACTTTGACACACAACCTAGGAAAATAGCTTGACATACAAAAATACAGTTGTGATCCAGCAAGTGGCACCAAATTAGAACAGTTTTATTATTTAACATAACACCTATGTATGTATATATATATATATATATATATATATATATATACATACATACATACATTATCCTCCCGAAGAAGAAACAATTTGATTCCCAAATTTAAAATGTAGTTTCCAAAATGAAGCCTTAAATTGGAAGATAAAATAGCCCTACAAATTAAGATCCTTGATTAAATATTTACCCTGTCCTAACAACCTCTCTCATACAAAAATGTATATTATAAATAAAACTTTCAGAAAAGATCTCCGATGTCTTATTGCACCTCATCCAGAATACCTGCCACCGTGAAAGGCTCGTGGCCTTCTCCGCCGTGCTAGCTGCAAGAAACAGCTGCGCACACCAGGAGATAGGAGTTCACGTAGGGCCCTGCAGGGTGCTGAGCTGAGACAGCAGCCCCGTCTCACTGGTCTGTTTCTGGCACTTCTTCTAGAAGAACGATTTCTGTTTTCATTATTGAAAGTAATTTCATGAAAGCTGAACTGATCAAAAGTCCAGTTCAAATGTCAGTTTTCTTCTTTCAATAGAAAAGAAAAATTAGCAGGATTTTGTTTAGTCCGTGGTCCTACTCCTCCCTAGGACCGGCCCTTCTTAAATCGTCTACAGTCGTGATCAGCCTATAGGGTCCCTACGAATGCTGTCCATCCTCTGCAGTTATTGTTTTGGTCTCGAGCTTTTCAAACCTTTTTAGCTGTTGCTAAGCCAAACCAGCCAGAAGGTAGCAGGCCTCTGTGCCGACGCTCTGAGTATGTTTCCATAGCGCTCAGCACGGCAGGCATTCAATAAACACTTGGTAAACGAACACACTGCCTTTTAAGACTGCTTCCTCCACTTCCATGTATTAATGATTTGTGAGTAATATGTTGATTTAGGGTACACAGATCTAACACGATAACTAAAGAGGAAACATATATGACATCGAAACACACACTGTTAGAAATTTCTACAATCCTCCCCCAGGACAGAACATGTATGTAAGGGTTAAATTATCCCGATAGTAAAAACTGATTAGTCAAATACTTTTACTCTGCCAAGAGACCCTAACAGTTAGCCTTTGGCGATAACCAAACATACCATGAACCCCAAACAAAACAAAAGCCAATTGCACTACTACAAGAGCCAGTCCGTGAGGCAGAGCTCGGGCACCAGCTAGGGCACGGCGACTTCCAGCAGACGGTTGTTTTTTCGTTTGCAGGTGGGGACACTCCCGTTTTTCTGGTTGCCCTGAATAAACTTCACACACACCTTATCTTGTCGGAACTGCACCAGGAACCTAGGAGGAGAGAGTCAGGTTAGGTCAGTGTCCTCGAGTGGCTGCGGCCTGCACTCACACAGCCCTGCCCCCCAGGGGTCCCACCAGACAGACCCCACAGCAGTGGCTCCTGCCTCTTCCTGTGCTCACAGCCGCCTCTCCCCGGTGTCACCGCTGAGCCTGATGATGCTGACATTCCTTATACTCCTCACCCCCAAGAGGTAAAAGACTGAAAAATGATTGTTTCCGTGTTTCCAATGGCAAAACCAAAACATCTGCTCCCCACCTTTCTCTACCCTTGTACAGCAAAAATACAAATTGGGGGAAGGATGCGCTAGATTATCAACAAATTGAGAATATGAAATAAAGAGTTCTAGAAGAGGATGGCAACGAGAGACCCTGCGGAACACTGGCTCCTCACAAGCACCCTACTCCAAACAGTCCCATCCACGTCCTCACACTATGACAAGGCATTTCTAGCTTAAATTAGTTCAAGGTAACAGTAACCTACAGAATAACGATAAAAAACCGAGTCTGTCATTTTCAATATATAAGACACTTATAAAAACATGGGTACATATCCCAGCCATCCAGTGTCCCTGTGTACACAACAGTGTAGACATTGCACACTGGGCCAGGTCTTTCCCTCTGAGCAGTGATTGGTGACCATCCGCAGGACTGTCGATGATGGTCGGGTTCTGCAGGAAATGAGGTCACTGTCACAAGACAGCATCTTCGGGGAGGCAGCAGGGTAGTGGAGCTGGTCCAGAACCCAGAGGCCTTTCCCCGCACAGCACAGCATCACAACGTTGCTCCCAGGTCTCTCTGGGAATGGTGCTTGGGCTCTGGACAGCATCCTGCACAAGCGTGTGGCTGACCCCGACACCTGCGCCCCAGCGAGGACAGAAAACTCTGTGACCATCGTCTCAACTCAAGGTCTACAGAACCACGTCTGGCAATATTATTTTCTGCAGTGAAATGTGACCCATCAGCTCCTAATCACCCACTGTGACCTTTGAAATGGGCTCTATCTTTGCCAACTTGAAGGCACTAAAAAGAAAGGCACAACTCCAGACCTGCCTATCTCAGATTTTCCAGCACATGTGCTTTTATCTATGGGTCTAAAGGAAACAAAAAAACCAAGTTTAATGCAAATCACCTATCTTAAAAGTCAGGTACCTGCACAGTCTAATTTTCAAAGACCACATGGAGGGTGTTTAATGTGTGGGAACTTCTTTTCTCATTAACCTTAGCCACGTTAACTGTCTGTCCATGACCAACCTAACACTAGAAATGACGCAAGCTGTAATGTATCAGACGCCACATTCCCCACTCTCGTGGCCACCACCATGGAGCAGCCCAGCTTTACAGCAGTCCTGGAGATAAGCACTATTATTTATCTCCTTTCATAGACAAGAAGGCTAGAGGTCACCCTCCAGCAAACAGCGATGTGGAAACTATTACTCTGCAGCACTGATACCAGTTAGAATTTGACTAAAAGGAACACAGCTTAGTTGTTTGGATCTAAAAATATTCAGAAAGCAACTGCAAACCTAAATGATATCCATATGTGTCTCTGTGTACACACATACATTTCTTCAAAATGTTTAACCCAACAAATCCCCTCTAGTTTTCAACATGTTCGGGACTTTATTTCTAGGAATACACGCTGCAGGTTAAGCTGACGATATAGACTGCACATGAAGCGAACAGTGTGGGACTTTGAGGCCCAGGAATTACAGCATCAGGGCCTACTGAGGAACTGGCGCTCTTTTCCCAAGTGTAGGCTCAAAGTGCAGCCAGGTGCAGTGGGGCTCCTCGCTCCCCCATGCTGATGTCTGGCTCAGCCAGAAGCCTCCTGGAAACCAGGTTTGCTAGAATAACTGCTTCTTCTGAAGACAAAATGACAAGGAAGGGCTCAGTCTCTGGGCTGCGTGCTCCCTGCAGCCCACAGCTGTCAGATGTGGCTCAGCAGCACATCTGGGCATCCCTGTCCACGATGTGGGAGCTGCTGTGCACTGCGCTCCCTGAGGGAGTCCAAATCCTTGCCTGGGGCTGGGAAAGAGAGGGGCTTGTGGGTGCTATGCTCAGTTCTACCAGCTGTTTTATTTTATCAGACCAGCCAATCACCAGGGATCAGAGAAGGAAAGGAAATGCTCTCCTCACTGGGTCAGCTCTGTTGACTGAAACTCGATGGCACCCAGAGCCTCACAGGGCCCCGTGCGACAGGGCGAGGTCCCTGCTGCCCACAAGTGAACAAGTCCCAGCAGGTCACAGACCTGCAATCCCATCCTGTGGCAGCCCTGGAGGGGTTCCGTGTTGCCTACATTGGGAAACATTGTACCTGCTATCAAACAAAGCTCACAGGACAGTCCGAGTGCTGAGTCTTAATGTCGCCTCACCTGCATCTCCAGGAGGACGGTGTCAGCCTCTGAACACAGAGGAGGAGCAAAAACTAGTAGTGCCACTAAGCCCAGCATCCCAGATTGGAAGAAACTTCAACCAGAAGAGCTTACAGCACCAACAGGTTGAAATCATAACTGGAGGAGCTGGGCGGGGCTAGGGATTCAGCTCAGTGGCCTGCCTTGCAAGCAGAGGTCCCGGAGGATCCCAGTAAACACATACAACGAAACGATGCCTGGCGTAGTGACTCACGCCTCCAACAATCAGTACCACATACCACAGTGCCGTGCGTGGTGGCTCACCCTTTTAATTCCAGCACTTGGGAGGCAGAGGCAGGAGGATTGCTGAGTTCAGGACCATCGTGAACTACAAAGTGAGACCCTATCTCAAAAAAACTAAAAAATTGTAATGGGCTCCAAACTCACCATTATCTTGTTCCTAACATTCTTACTTTCTACAAGAAAGTAACAGATAAGTTACTTAACCCAACAGCCTATTCCCATGCTAGGGCCCTACAGGCCTGAGTCTCATGAACTCAGTGCTGCTATGTCCAGTGAAAAGTGGCCTGGGTTGGTGGGCACCGCAAACCCTCGCATAAAGAGGACCTGGTGCATAAAGAGGCAGGGTGTGCATGGGTTTATTTTAGAAAGAATCTGAGAGAGATCGAGGTTATGTGGAAAAAGGCTTAATTAGGTAATAAAATCTTCCCAAACAATATGGTTGTTTAAAGCTTTACACCACATGAAAAGACATCTACCAAGAGATAGTTAAACAACCTACTGAAAAATAATCAATTAAGTATTGTCAGGAACAATCCTATTTGGAGAAATTAACCCCACAATTCGGCCCATGACTGGGCCGAGCTTTCCTGCCTGAAGACCAGCTGTGACATACGCAGACCTGAGGACTTGACTCTTTATCTTTACCTCTAAGAACAACAAAGATCCCAGTGGTGCCAGCTGCTGTGATGCTCCAGGGCAGAGCTACACTGGGACCTTCACCCATATAACTCCTTATCGTTCTAATGTATAGGACATGCTGCCCTCTGAGTGACCTCTTACATTTGCTACTCCTCATGTACCAAAACTATTGCCCTCTGAGTGACCTGCACATTGCCGCCTCTGGAGGTACTAAATAAAAGGCGTGGCAAGCTCAAGTCTGCCATCTTTGCTGCCCAGAGTAGCGTGGATCAGGCCCAAGCTCGGCTTCTTCTCTAAGTTCATTTCTGCCTCTTTATTAATTATTTTGCTTTGTGCTGTCAGACTCATGGGAGACTAGGATTTATTGCAAAGGTTTTAGTTACATTCCCTTCCCCTATTCCCTACAAAGTACCAATCAGGTCAGTCACTCAAATTCATATAAACAATTCATGGTGAAAGATTAAGTGAATGGAGGGATAGCCTATACTGTGTACAAATAAAGCTTCTATAATTAGAACACAAACATGAAGTTAAAAAAAAGAACACTTCAGTTTACACCAGTCTCAGCACTACTAATGAACCGTTTTCCATGACTCATCTCTACAAGGAAAAAGAAGGCCCTCTCAAACCAACCATCCTCAACTACCATGCCTCGCTGAACCTCCTTCCTCGTTCAACAACTGCAACACACAGTCCCTTCACCGGGGCCGAAGGCCCAGACCTGACACCCAACGGTGAGCGCAGCCTTGTTTCCCTTCAAAGGCCTCTCAGACTCTGAATATTCTCCCTACCTACCTCTCATCTGTGCCTAGCTAAAGCTGCACTGCGCTTCCTCTAGCAGCAGAGTCCAACTTCTCCTGTGCTTCTCACTGCAGCCAAAGCTACCTCCAAAAATCACGAATCTGATCATGTCACACCTGCCTTCTGAGCCTAGGTTTCCTGCATCTTCGGTCAATCATCTGTCCTCTGTCAGCTCCTGAAGTCTACACGGCCAGACTCCGCTCTCCCCTCCAGGGTCTCCTACAGCCGCCCTCTGCACGCAGTCACACCTGCCTCCAGGCCTTTGCACGTGCACACGCAGCCTGTCTACCTGCCCCACTCCTGCACGTGATTCACACCAAGGTCAAGGCCCCTTTGACCTTTCTATCAAAACTGACACCCTCTAGCCCTTGATTTTCCTCTGCACAAACATCTGTCATTATCCAAAATCATTTCCCCCGTTATTATATTCATGTGTATCTGTCTCTCCTTCTAGAACATCAGGTTCTGGAGGCAGGGACTTCGTCTGTCCCATCTATTGTTTGGACTTCATCTGACACAAACCCGGGACACCCTCCCCTTGCCCCCAGACCTCCTGGGTCGTCGTATGAATGAACAAGGTCACAGAGCTGGACTAAAATCATATGGCTGAAAGTGAAGCTATGTACTGAGTTAAAAGGAACATACTCATCAGAAATCTCGATACTGAGCTTCTGCTTGGTCTGGCTAAGAGTTGTGCGATACAGCTTGGTGGCCATTTCAATCAGGTGGTCACTGCTAAAGAGAAAGTCTCCTTTGCTAGCTGCTTCGGAGCCCTAGAAGGACAAAGTCAGAAGTCAGATGATGAATGACTGCCGAGAGGGAACACACGTTATAGGCTGGGCTGGAAATGCACTGACAGTCTAATTAAAGCACCAGCCAGTGAAGCCCCTCTCCACAGAGCGTCATGGCGGCCGGTGTGCAGAACACAGACAGGGCCACTTAACTCCTCCCTCCCACATCACCCTTGCTCAGCACGTTTGCATATTCAGGTCCAAGGAACTGACCTAACTGATAACTCATTCTGGACATTTTTCCAAAACTCTCAGTGATTTGGCAAAAAAAAAAAAAAAAAACCACTTTGACAAATATCTGAGGACAAACCATAGCTGCCCAGGGACCATCTGGAAAAACTTTCAAAAAACAGGATGTGGACTCTTAGTCACTGCGGTTGGGAATCACTCTCCTATGACTTGATGTGGCCCTTAGCTTAGCAGCCACGGTGGAAACACCAGCTAAGGGAGGCTTGTGTGCATTCCTGTTTAGAGTACAGACGGGAGCACCACGGGACCAACACGCAGCCCTCATACGGTCACTGTCTGCTGGGTGCCAGGCACCGAGCTCGCTCTTCACATACAGCATCTCATGTGACTTGCGTAATAGTGCTAGAAGGCAGGAGCAACTATTATCCCTCTTTTAAAGATGAGAAAAACTGGCCTAGCAGGTGAAAATTAGATAACATGCTCAGTCATCATGGACAGGGAGACCAAGGCCCGTGCCTGTATCTGCCCACTCCTCCGAAGCCGGAAGTCCTGGCTCAGTTAAAACACACAGCATTGAAAAGTTCCTCAGGTCAAAATCAACAGGCAATTGTTTACTGTAGTTGTATCTTTTGATAAAAACCCTAAATAAAAGATGAACAAGACAACATCTGTTCAACTGACAGCTGAAAGAACAACAGGAGACGTGCTTTTAAATATTTTGGTATTTCCAGGTATTAGTTCAAAAAGTCAAGAGAGCAAGGGCCGGGGATTTAGCTCAGTGGTTCCAGCACCTGTCTTGCAAGTGCAAGGACCTGGGTTCGATCCCCGGTAACCACATACTATACTGGTGTGGAGACTCACGCCCAGCAGCAACCAGCACCACATACCACAGTGCTGGGTGTGGTGGCTCACGCCTGTAATCCCAGCACTTGGGAGGCAGAGGCAGGAGGATTGCTGTGATGTGAGTTGGAAGCTGAGCTCAGGGCCAGCCTGAACTACAAAGGAAGACCCTGTCTCAAAAAAAAAAAAATTAAGTAAAAGTCAAGAGAGCGAGTCAATGAAAGTGACTGACCTAACTGACAAAGGAAAAGCAAGCCTGAAGCTGGAAACAGGAGTAGAGAAAGCACAGAGGTGCAAAGCAGTACGAAGGACCTCTGGCCACAGAACCAGCCAGGTGGACACTGGACACAGAGCAACCTTTAGGGCCACGTGCAGTGAGCCTTTACCTCCTTGAGGTGGACGGCAAAGAAGCCGTCGTTCTGTGAGCTCATGGACACTTTGGTGACATCTACCAGTGGCACCTCAGACTTGATCTGTCCAGACTTCTGGTCAGCAAGGAGGAGATTATTGTTTGTTAAGAGGAAAATCCGAGAGGTACTCTGTAACAAAACAAAAAAAGTCGTCAAACCAGTGATGAAAAGCATCACCAAGTGGCTCAAGAGTTTAATGCACCACAGTTTTACAAGACTGTACATTTTATTCCAATATCTTCGAGCACGTATTCCTACATAAGATGAGAACACACTAAGTGACAGAAACAGCATATTTTAATTGGTGTAAATTTCAGATAAAATGCATTATTCTGCCAAAGCTTAATGGTAAGCCGAAATTGTCTCCTTCAAAATACACTGAGGATAAAACGCAAGTTCTAATAGTCAGGAAATGAAGGACTCCTAAGGAGCCCTAGCAACGGTAGATTAAACTGAGGAAGGGGCTTAACCGCTTCCAAGGTTCCCATTTTTACCTTCCCATTCGCACGGTTAATTTTGTTCACCACTTCGGCAATGATGATCTTTTCCTCGATGGCATCTTTGAGTTTCTTATACTTTGGGTTCTTATTGATTTCCAGGTAAGCTCCTTGGAATGGCTGCCCAACACTAAACAAACAAACAAAAAAAACCTCCTGCACGTGAGAAACAGTTTCAAATGGACTCGTCCCGGCAAAAGAAAACCAGCTCTGAGTGACTAACAAGTTCATGAGGAGTCATTTCAGTTTATTTTATATATTATACTTGCACCCATATACTTTTGAAGGGATCACAGCATTGGGTAAGTCTGATTTCAATAAAAACCTCACCATATAGAACAATTCAGACGGGAGTCACTAACCAAGACACCACACTCAAACACATGGCCTCATGCAAAGGGAAAGGCGATCTCTTGCGATCTGTTCATACACACTTCACAGCTTCCCACCAAGGATTTACTAACGCCTTCGACAATATGTGTCAATGAAAAAGAGCTACAATCGGGCTCTCCCCAGCCCTGAAGAAAAACCGCCCTCTCTTGCTGAGAGTAAGAAAATCAATAGGGCTGCCTTGTGGGTAAGAATGGACCTGGGATGATCACTGAAGAAGAATTGGCCTGTCTTGCCTGATGGCCCTCATGGACACAAAGGGCTGATGCACACATTCCGGATGAGAACAGTTTCCTTTCAAACCTCTTGGGGCAAAGGGCACGCCCTGCATATGTCACTGAGATGCTGAGTTTCCTAACAGCTGCAGGGTAACCCTCTTAGGGCAGTTTCTTTAAAGACATCAAGAAAAAAATTCTTGCTGCTTGCAGGGATCTGCAAGCTCCTTTCTGAACTGCTGAGCTCTGGCAGTGTGCAGGGGCCACTGTAAATGCACTGTAAAGTGCTGAGGGCGGTGACGAGGGCGAAAACTCTGCGTAGGTGGCTGGGCTTCCCAGCTCCAGGGACAGGGAGGGACGATGCCCACGCAAGCTGCGGTTCTCAGTGGAGGGCGGTAAAGGATCCCTCTTCTCCCAGCCACACCTAGTTTGGAGTTCACTTTTTTATGTTCATATTCAGGAACGTTTTAAGTAATAAAAAGTGCTAAGCACGTCTGAGTCTGTTTCCTCAGAGATGCATTCTCCAGCTTCCAGTTTCTGAAGAGTCACCTGCAAGGTCATGAAGGTCCCTCTCCAGTACTGGGTACAGCTGGGGTAGGGCTTTTGCTTGACGTGCAGGAGGCCCTGGGTTCTACCCCAGTGCCACACACACAAACGCTACTCTTAATTCCAAGGAAAGTTGAACAACAGTGGCTGCCAGAGAAAGCCCAGTTTTCTGGTGTGAATATGTAGGCTTCATACAGCAGGTGCTTAGGACCTCTCTGGACTTAGTCACTGATCCTGGAGGGAGTTATCATGCCACACAGCCAGACCAGCACCAGCTGTGCAATTTAACATATGTCACATGTGAATAAACGTTGAGACAATATATGAAATGCATGTGAAGACTTAGCATGGATTTTTTCTTTCAAAGTCATTCTTTGGGAGAGGCTACATGCTGTTAAAGAGTCTGGTTCAAAATTACACAACTTACTCTTTTCTAAAGAGCAGTTTGAAAGGGGATAGGAATTGTGTGGGAAATGACGAAGGAAGGGTATGTATGAATACCAGGACAAGCTGCCCTTCTCAAGGCTCTTCCTTGCTAACCCTCAGTGTGTTCCCTTTCTTTTCTTAGTACACAGTGTCTGTTATAAAGGCCACTGAACAGGATGGAGAGGCCCACAGACGGGGGTGCACGCAACTCTCAGAGATGCACACACTGTCCTCTTCGCTCATGATCTCACAGGTGAGTTTTGGGCCTGGCTTGTCCAACAGGCAAGGCTGGCATGGTGATTACAGCGCATTACAAAGAGAAATTGAAAAGCAGAAATTTACGGTGCAAATTTATCTGAGTAACCCATATCATTTTTATTTTACGTAATTTCCAACTGTTTAGTATTTGAATTAATTTCAACAGAATAAAACTAGCAACTGCAATCTAACTCATTAAAGGCACTGTGGAAGTCCTTACGTGGTTCTGTGGTATTCTTCATCTCAACTGATTGCAAGATGAGCCACAAACTTAAAAATTGTTCACCTATTACTCAAACCAAACTCCGCTAGACAAAACTTAGAAATATAGTATTTGTAAAGCCAAAAACACAGTACCTAGATGGGTATAAAGCCTTCTTGTCCTTGAAGAGTTCACTGGCCTCTAGCTTTTCTTCATAAATAAGTTTCTGCTGGTCTGTGAACTGGTCTCTGTATTTTTTACACTGTGAGATAGGAAAAGAACAAAAATCACTTACATAAAACATTACTCATTCTTAAATATGCAGAGGCAATTTAACAGCACCAAGAATACGACTGAGACATACAAAACATTCATTTAATGGGCTGTGAACAATTATTCTTAGTGTGTTTTAAAAAACTGGTCTTAGAAAATGTCATGAAAAGTACTGTTGGTACTACAGAACTTAGTGTTTCTTGCAAGCACACCAGGGCCCTGCTAGTGTGGCCACTGCCCTGGTGTCTGCCTGAACTACATGCTAGTCCTCAGGGTGCCCCACTGTAACCATAAAACACACTGTACCCCAACTCTGCTCTCTCTCTCTCTCACACACACACATCTCTCACACACACACACAAACACTCAGAGCATCAGTGTCCATCTTTTCTACACACCAGCGCTCTTTTTTTCTCTTCTACTGAACCTCACTTAAGAACACCAGCAGAAACACGCTGTCACTGCTCTGCACCCCCCATCACCATGCTAGAACAGGGACAGCACTTGCAGAACAGATGAGGCCAGGACAACCCCAGGAGCTGTCCTAAGTGACAGCTTTGTGAAGAAACACCATGTCTACCGCCAAGCCTCTCTGGAGAAATGTGTCTTCAGTAATAAAGGCGGCTCATGGGGCCGGGGAGTTAGCTCAGTGGTTCCGGCGCCTGTCTCATAAGCGCAAGGACCCGGGTTCGATTCCCCGGTAACCACATAACAATACTGGGTGTGGAGACCCACACCCAGCAGCAACCAGTACCACATACCACAGTGCTGGGCGTGGTGGCTTACACCTGTAATCCCAGCACTCGGGAGGCAGAGGCAGGAGGATTGCTGTGATGTGAGTTGGAGGCTGAGCTCAGGGCCAGCCTAAACCACAAAGCGAGACCCTGTCTCCAAAAACCTAAAAAAAAAAAAAAACAAAAAGGCGGCTCGGCACCCAGCACACGTGCAGCAAGCAGGGTGGCTCCGGGCTGGGGAAGCGCGCCCAGCCTTTCTAGCTCCCTCTTCTTACTTCTAAAGACAGAACAGCTGACAGGTTGCTGAATGTCTCAGGGGAACAGGACTCAGGGACGGGCCGCGCGTTGCTCGTACCACTCCCCACATCGACGAGCGTTCATGTCACTCTATACATGTGATCCTGCTGCGTAACAAGTAAGGCTGCTCTGCCGGCACAAGAAGCTGCCCAGACAGACAGTCACCGGTCACTCTGCTGCTGAGCAGTTCGCACAACACCTGACAGCTGCGTGTTTACGATTCCACAGACCAACTGAGTCACCTAGGTCAAGTCAGTGCCTACCCCGACCTGTGTGTCCTGACACAGAAATTACACACTGCACTCTCACAACACTCCAAGTGAAGTATGTACAAGGCCACACAGGCAAACTTTCAGCTGCCGTTTCTTTAAGTGGAGGGAAGTTGGTCTCTCACAGCCTCTAAGACCCCTTTTCTATCAAAGACGCATGTTGACATGTACATCCGTGTGTGGGCTCAACAAACCTGGTCAAGTAAACCCATACAGTTTGTACGATTTAATTATTCACCTCACTCGAACATGCTCAAATTTTATGGTTTCTATTTCCTATGGTATCTCCTCAGGGAAAGAGAAGTAAACAAATAAAACTGTACAGGAAGCAACAGAAATGGAGTACAGCCCAGGCTCCTCCTTCCAACTGCAGATAACTGCAGAGACAGCATCTGCAACTGCAGAAGATCAACACCAAAGGTCTCAAATACAGTCTTCTAGGCCACATAGAGATCCACGAAAACCTCATTTTAGACCTGGCTAAGACGTGCCTAGGTAGAATGCTTAGCATATGTAAAACCCTGGAACTGAACCTCAAGCCACACACACTTCTCACAATAGCTCTGTGAGGTCAGTGCTGTTATCCCCATTTTATGGATGAGTACACTGAGGTTCACAGAAGTAGCTCCATGCAGTCATGTGATTTTATGTAACACTCCAGCTACTACATACGAAGGCAACTCAGTGAAAAAATGTGTCACGATGGTCTTTACCCTCCACAAGTGGAAAATCCTTTTCAGCTCCTTATGAGTGGAATCCAAGAAGAGGTAAGGTCGTGATGGCCAATTCTTGTCTATCGGCGACAAGGAAGGCATCTTATTTTTCATTTCCAAAAGGTATTTTTGAACCTGTTTCGGGTTGGACAGATAACACTAGGATGAGCAAAACACATTGGAGGAGAAGATACTGTTTTACGTGCGTCACGGGGAAAAGCTGCGCAGTAGAAACGATCAAGTTCTCATCCGCACACTGATGTGGGAAGTGTCCATCCCTCTTTCTCACCAGCCGGGGAATTCTGAACTACACAACGCCGACCTCATGTCCACACTGGAGCCCACATCAGCTAACACTATAGAGCTCTACCTCTACACATCGTGCCTCTAGTGGTGCCTGGCTATTTATACTTAAATTTCAGGTAATCAGAATTAAGTAGAACAACCCACTCCCCAGTCACACTGACTGCTTTTCAGGTTGCCAGCATTGCCCCCACTGTACAGCAGTTGGAGCTTATCCATCACTTTATGATGAGCAAAGGCAGCGCACATCTGGTAGCCAGCGGACTCTGAACTTTGACCTTTTTCTGGGTTCCTGATGTGTAGAATAATGCTCTCTTGAGATAGCAATGACCACAGTGACCTCAGCACTGGGCCCAGTTGTTCCACCAGGACAATAACCAGCCAATATTCTGCTGGACCATGTCTCTGAGGTATGATCAGGATGGAGTGGGCATATTAAACACCATCTGGACTCCTGAGGAGCGTTCTGGACTCAGAAATGCCGGATCCAGAGAGTCTCTGGTCAGCATGTAGAAGGAGCTGCATGAGCTTTTGCTCCATGTAAATCCTCACAGCAGCTCTGGGAGGTCAGTTTCATTATTGTCCCCATTTTGCACCCCTGAAGTTAGGCAACTCGCTCAAGTCACAGATCTATCAGAGGCAATCGAGCTAATGCTCATGTCTGCCCTGTACCCTGCTTATGAGCGGAGGGTGTCACAGGAGCAGCTCTGCTCAGCTGTGCCCTCCTCACTCTGCACCACCGTCCACTCACCAGCCTTGCCTGAGCTCAGCCCATGATGCTAAACGGCAAAATAACAGCCCTCAGACAGTCTTTTCCTCTGATGTTTCCTCTGCCAGCCAGGAAGATGAATATTTTATTAATTGTGCATAGACCACTGACAACCCTGACATAATTCCCCCAAAACTGGGAGGCAGTCAGGCCAATCACTATCTATTAGACAGACAGAGTCAGGGTCTAATCAATATCAATATTGAAAGTCACTGTTGACCTTTTTTAGAGTCACATTTCATCGAGTCAGCCATTAAGCAGTTAATCCAATCATGCTAATTAACCATACACAGAAAGTGCCAACTTACAATTCTCTGCAGAGTAAACTCATAGATTTTCTTTCCAGCGTTAGCTCTGAAGAATTTCCTGTATTCCCTACGCACCTTGAAAAGAAGCAGATCAATAGTAAGAATGCAGTCAGTGAGTGCTCACCGTGATACATCTCTATTCAAAATGAAAAACAAAACAAAACTATATGAGCTCTTAAGTGTCTTTTCCAGACAGAACAAACTAGAGCACGTTGAGATCCCAAGTCGCAGAAAAAGCAAGGGAGGGATATAAAATGATAGCAAAATGAACTGATGTTAAATACTGTTAGTAATTTTATAGGACCTGGTGGTTTGATGGGAAACATTTTACAGGCAATGCTGCGAAGTTGTGACATTCCAACAAACTTTGGACAGTATTACATAAGGTAATTTCCCCTTCAATTTGATTAAGTGACAAAAGAAAACAGTCTCAAGAATCAGAGCAGATTTTCTAAAACCTGCACACAAAGACAGGACTTTAATATCATGCACCGAGCACTGAAAAAGAAGAATTTTAAAAGAAGATTTTCAACGACATTATCTTCTCTTCCATTGCACTGAATTTTCTGTCATCTCTGCCCCCACCAAACTTTACACTTAGTGCTATGGAAGCACTTGAAATCATATTGTATTTGTAATTCACACACTTTTCCCTCAAAGGGTAAAACAATGCCTGATGACAAGGTAACTCACTTTTAAAGGGGAAAAAAGAAACTTATTGCATTCCTGTACTTCAGAGAAGTTTAATTTGATTTCACAATGATAGTAGCAATACAGTCAAATACTTCTGCCTCACTGGTAACTGGGGTACAACATTTTTATCTAGAATTATCCCAGTTCTCCTTGACTACCCTCACCTGCAAACTGAATTGGCTTTGTAGATTTGCCGGTGCACACCTCTAGTGCAAAAATAGTTTGGAATCATATGCAATTAAACCCAGAAAATGGAAAGTAAACATATCACTAATGAAAATTACTATAGAGATAAATATCCTGACTCTACTTCCTTTTATGAAAACGACAATGCAAATTAGAAAATGTAACTAAAATGGGAAAATGTTTAGTTTTGTTTGATTTCAAAAAAAGCAGTTGTAGAACTTGTCAGAATCCTTTAGTGTATCTATTAAATTCATATGTAAGTTAACTCATCATATCAGAGTTACACTTAGTATAGGATCATTTACCCTGAGTCTGTAGAAGGAACTTTTGGAGGGGACTACGCATTCAAAGCAGAACCCAGGAACATGCTTGAGAGTTTTCCAGATTCCAAGTCAATGATTTTTCAGTTAATATCCAAAGATTTAGAATAAGACTAAATGTGACTGATTAAAGTAAAAGAATAGTGTGGAAATAGAATGTATGTGTAAAAAGCAGGAAATGTGGATGATCTGTTACAGGGATTAGTCCCTGAGTATCAGGAGGATGGACTCCTCATCTGATGTGAGGTCATTTCAAGGTTTTGGGAGCCCAGGCACACATCTACACACCGTACCCTGCAGTGTACTAAGTAATCCTTTGACATAAAACCGTCCAATGGAAAGGTGTTTGAATTTGAGGTTCTCTTTAACTGAAGGATCCACTGGGCTTTCTCATCTCATTCACAAAAGTGTGTAAGTTCACAGCTGTGAAACTCTTTGATGCTCACTCTTGACGATGAGAATGACACTCGCTTTGAAGAGATGCACACTCAGGCCCCCTATTAGTGGAGGACAATGGGCTGAGAATGGGGAACAAAATCTGTCACCCTCAGGCTGGTGGGTGGACAGTAGGCCAGCTTTTAGCTTTAGAGGTTTATACTCTGTCTCATGATTCAAAAGATACATATGCTCATAAAACAGAACTCAGATAGCAAAGTATCTTGAATAAAATACGCCATATTGCTAACTGTTTTGAATTTATCATCCAAAGAAATTAAAACCAGAAAAATATTTGTGTACAGGGTTCTTCTCCAGAAGAACCAAAATGAGGTCCAGTGACATTTGCTGAGTGTACCGCCCGCACAAGCGCCAGGAGTCGTCTGTAGGTTAGTAGGTGCTGGGCTGGACCCAGGCACCACCCCACCAGGAGAAGAGTGGAGAAAGTACCTTCAGTCCAAGCCAGTAAGCCCAAATGACAGCCACTGCACGCTTACGCCTAGCCTCCTCCTTCAAGCGTTTCAATTCCCTTCGAGCCTAGAACGTTTTAGATGGTAAATAAGAGAGACAGCCCAATGCAGACAGAACAAACGACCAGAAAAAGCCACCCCGCCACACAGAAAGGACAACTCATGAAAGGGGACTTCAGAGTGACAGAGGAACGGTGCGTAAATGTTTCTTTCACCCCAACTGCTTATATTTTCAGCACAATGAGATTCCAGCTCCGAGGGCAACTCATGTGGCACCTCAGGAACCCCGGTCCCACTCTTTTCCTCCTCTTCCTGCCCCCCTACTCTGTCCTCGCTTGTTCATGGACAGAGGAAGCCTTCGAAGTGTCTGTGACACCTGATGCTTCACTTGGTGTCCCCTGGATGACAGGATCCAGATCTGAACCTCTCTGTGCTTCCTCGCTTGGTCAGATAGGAAGATGAACAAGCTCTCGGGAAATGGAAGGGAATCAAGGTTTCCCTGAAATGTGAACAAAAAAGCCGTCTAACAAAACGAAAAACTTCTTCCCAGTTAAAAAAATTAAAAGTAGGATGTGCAAAATTAAATTTCAGCAAGGTCTCAAACAGTGAAATACACTAAAGATTGAAAAGAAGACAAAAAAGTGAAATATCTTACAGGTTTAAAACTTACTACCCGGGAAAAGTTAATCTGAGGCATGCTATTTTAATGGACGTTAATTTCTGCAGACATTATAAGTACTGAGACTGGGAAACAAGCTCACTCAGAAGAGAAATCCCAGCAATAATCATCTAACAGTCCTTCCCACTCCGTTAGGACATTTCCTTTAGTTGAGGAAAGGAAGTAGTTTGTCCTCAAAGATTTTTAGAAAAATACAAATGAACGTCTTTAGATAGTTCGGGGCAAAATTAGTTCTTCATATAGGCAAAAAATGACATTTCTCATCTTTTCTCCCAGAGGGGCTCACAAGGTTGACATGATCCACTTAGAGACACGAGACCCTAGATATTTGTGCTTCTAACTGGAATATGCATTTTTAGCTAAGATGACCTTTGATTTTCTAAGTAACGAAAACATCTAAAACTCTTGTCCCTTGGGCTATGTGAAATGTTCACAGAGCCCACGACTATGCCTGGGGATTAGGCAGAGTATTTCAGGAGGCTTTTGTTTCTGAAAACAAACAGCTGATGCTAAAATTCCTGGGATTCTTCAGTGGCGTTTACAGCTAGCTTTGCATGAACATAGTTTTCTGTGAAATCACAGATGATCATTCTTTTCACATGCAACATTTTACTTAGGATAATCAATCGTTGCCACAGTGAGCCTAAAAACATAATTCCATTCACGGATTAATTTTCTAAGGCATGCATTAAAGGCATTTCATTGTCAATGCACTGCAGTAGACCGATTCAGGCCCAAATCTTAATATTCCCAGCATGCCCCTCTCCATAGACACCTCTAAAAAAACTGCCAGCATATGTCAGTAAGGGGTTGGGGGGATGAAGCATGCAAGTTACTTAAGAGCTTTTCAAAAGAGCAATTATACTAGAGCCTTATTAGTAAGCGATTAGTTTTGGCCCGCCCAGCCTACGTTTCCTGTGCATCCTACCGAACTGCCATTTCAGGCTCCTGGAACCTGGCTGCTAGGACCATGCAGCAGGTGAGCCACACTAGCTGGGGTCAGTCCTCCCTCGTTCACTAGACACAGGATGCTTAGCGCACAGTTCCAGAGCAGAGCGAAGGGGCGTGTGCATCAAGTACCTTGGATCCAAGCCAGTAAGCCCAAATTACTGCAATAGCATGTTTATTCCTAGCCTCCTCCTGCAGCCGTCTCAGTTCCCTTCGCGCCTGTGATGCCGTGAAAAGGAGTTACAGAAAAGTTTAAGGCAGGAAAGAAAGGTTACTGCTGCTTCCCAATGGAGAAGGAGAGAGAAAAGCACCAGTCACCACCAAATGGTAAAGGCCAAAGCATGCGCCACCACCCCACACTGAAACGACAGGAGAGTGACAGGCAAAGGCGTGCTCAGTACTGTCTGCCTGGTCATGGGGGTGCTCGGCCCTGCCTGTGGCGCCCCCGACTCGCCGTGGTCCCGGGGCCACGGGCCTACCTGAGTCCCGTGCCAGTATGCGGCGATGGTGGTGGCCGCCTCCTCGCAGCGTTTCTGATGCTTCAGCTCCCGCAGGGTTTTTCGAGCCTATGGGACGACAACATTGAGAAAAAGGAATGAAGAGAAGAAAGAGAAGAAGAGCGGGAGGGAAGGAAGGAAGGTGACTAATGCACACAGCGTCCTGACCCACACGCCAGTGAGACAACAGTTTAAAGCAAAGCAAAGCGGAAGCCACTCATCCCAGACCTTACTATGAGAAAGGCCACAGGCCCCGAGAGGGCGGCCGGCCCCACCCCGATGAGGCCAGCAGCCACCTGCCCCACAGACAAAGGAAGACCTGAGCTCCTCCTACATGCTGGTGGCCATGGAGGGAGAGGAAGCACTCTGGCCTCCAGAGATCAAGACCAGAGCGTCCCTCAGCACTGCTGTCAGGACACAGCTGGAGCTCTATTCTCTTTTTTCAAGAGATTTCAAAAAAGCTGGTGAAATGCCATGGTCACACATTAGTAGATACTTTGCAGTAGCTGCTAGAAACTGGTCTTAGGGGGGCCTGGAGGCGGACCTTGGGTCCTGCTCTCGAGTACCACTACATATAAAGCTCATAAGTCCAGTGGTAAGGCCAAGGAAGTGTCCATGGCACAAGTTTCCTGTACCCTCTGCGCTCAGGACAAATTAATCTGACACTCATCACAGACCACAAGACCTGGGGCTGCTCAACGCTCAGTCAGAGGTCCAAGCAGGCTCCCAGCTCACGCTGTCCCCTCTGAATGGCTCCAGGACTGCATGGAAGCTGACACAGCCCCTCTGGAGCCAACCATGCCATGAAATCTCCCCTCAGCAGAGTGGCACAGGAGATCTAAGCAGTGTCTGCACGCTTTTTCTGCAAGGGGCAGGTGGGAAGGTGTATGGCTTTGCGGGTCCCACAGCCACAATCAATCTCACCTGACTCGGCCACTATAGTGCTTGAGCACAAGACAGCATGAATAAAATGAGTATAACCTCATCCCAATGGACCTATTTCTGGACACTCAACCTGGGTTTTAAATAATTTTCACATGTCACGCATTTCGTCTGCTGCTTGCTGTTACCAATGCTTTAAAAATATGAAAAAGCATTTGGAGCTCGCAGGTTGTAGGAAAACAGATCATCACAGGTCAAATGTGGGCTGTAGTTCACAGACCCTGGAACGCAGCTGTGCCAGGCAGGACAGAATCAGGTCACCATTGACGATCGCCCCGCCCATCTACCCTAGACCACGCTGGGCTCATGACAGTCATGACAGGGGAGTCCCCAGGGTAGAGCTGGGAAGGTTACGACAGCAGTTGGCCTGGGGGCGCCAGGAGCAGACAGGGTGCAGGCAAGAAAGCAATGCCAAAGACAGCCTGGGAGGCCGCAGCTTCTCCTGCAAATACGGGCCCAGGGCACACTGGGGTCCTAGACAGGACTACTGTATTCCCACTTAGAGAATAAAGCTCTCCAAAAGCAAGCAGGGTAGAAGGAAGCAGCCAAGATGTGGCTGGGGAGCCCTGCATGGCTACAATATTTACTCTTTGTGACTGTTTGCAGGGTGGGCAGCAGACGAGGAGCCCTTGCGTCCTCCCCCGAGGGGTGAGCCCAAAGACATCGTCCTTAGTGAGCAGTCCCGACCTCCCAAAGGAGCAAGCACATGTGTTTCGGACTCACCTTCCAACCCCGGATATAAGACTGGATTACCAAGGCAGAAGCCTTTATCTGCTGATATCTCTTTTGTTGCTGTAGGACAAAAGGCGAAAAGGTTAGCAGCTGTTATGGAGACATCATGAGACTCCAGGGTGCTCAGCACAGTCCTCTCTTGACCATGCCTACTTCTTTCAGAAACCAAATTGTAAACAAAGCAAAGTATTAAATAGCTCAACGGGATTTCAGGGAATCAGGGACCATGCTACATACAGCCCGGAAGCACTGCTCTCAACTCCTCTGCGCGTCATGTCCTAACACACAGGCCCCTTCTGACGGCTTCATGGTAACCTCTTGTCTGCTCCCGAGAGCTCTCTTTACAGCGTCATTTCTCACCGTGGAACTCACCGAGCTGACTTCTAACAACCCCCGTTCCTCTTAGGTTTATGGTTTTTACTCTTCTCCGTGCTGGGAAATCAGACCAAGCCTTCAGTAAACAGCTAATGATGGGCTGAGCACGTACAGGGCGCACAGAGCTCTCAATGGATCAGCTCCATGGGGAGACAAAAAGGGGCCTGCCCTCCCTGCCCGCAAGGCCTGCAAGGGACTCGAGTCACCGGTCAAGAGTAAACATGTCCTGCCGGATGGCGGGCTCGGAGCAGCAGAGGGTCTGGCAAGGGGCAAGGGCACAGACTCAGGGAGGTACCACACTCAGGCTCGACAAGCTGCCTGCCCAGAGCAGGGGAGGGGAAGCCATCATAAGGCCTCCCTGGGAGAGTGAGACCATGAAGTCATTAGTGTGGCTCCTACGCTGAATACCGGCATCTCTGATGGAAATTTCACCACAGTAATGTCAAACACCAACGGCCCTGCACTGTGGAAGCGCAAGGTTACTCAGCCTCTGTTCTCTGAGGCAAGAGAAGTTTACTGGATCCTAAAGCTCCATTCAGCAAGATGAGAGGTGATGGAGGGATGGGAGAAAACCAGAGAAGATACCAGGGAGAGAAGCTGAAAGATCTCCACACCTTGGACAGACTCCAATCCTCTCTGGGCCTGAGCTGTCCAGTAAGGACCGGGCAGCCTGAAGTCCCTCACAGAACAACATCCCAACACACGCTCATTCACATGAACCTACACATCTGCCCATCACTCCTGCCATCCCTCTGATGTTTCTCCATTTTCCTTACTTCCTACATGTCTGGAAAATTTATCTCAGTGTGAACTTTATTCTCAAGAAGTTATAAAATACGACAAAATATGGGGTAATTTGAAAATAGCATGCCTTCAGGAGGTCTTGAGTTACTGGGTTGAGAGAAATGTTGAACACATTCACTGGTCCGAATAATGAGCTTTGGAACTGGTTGAGTACAGATGTAATTAACACTCAAGCGAAGTGAATGCCTTCCCTAGATTTGTTTCTATCTTACACATTAACATCGCTCATGACTCCTACCACTGCGAATCAGTGCTATGCAGTGGCCTCCCCCAACCACTGAGCGCACAGGGTGCAAGTCATATTGGCGGCTCCTGCTTCTCTGCACTGCCTGCTCCTCCTCCTCCTCCTCCTGGTCAAGGGGCCTATCCTCAATGGCTGTCCTTCCTGCCTTACTGTAGTTACATCCCGTGCTTTCTCTACTCTTGATCTCAGCTCTATTTCCATCGTAGCACCCTCAACAATCTAATCACTTGGTGACATACCTGCACCCATATGAGATACAGACTCTATCAAGTCAGGAATTAGGTTCTTCTGCCCCGCCCTATGCTCACTTTTCCTAGCACCGGGCACAGCAGGGGTTCAAAACTACATGCCAAATTTCAGACAGATGAATCAGTATACTCTTCAACTTGGGTTTCCTTAATGATTTTCAGTAGGAAACAATAAAAAGGGCTCTTGGGGCCTGGCTATGTGTGGTCCGCCCACCTCTCTCATAAATCAGTGCTATGAATCTGCAGAAGTGTAGAGAGGGGTGCTGTTGGATCTGACAGGAGAAGGCACACGGCCAGCCAGGTGATATCTGTCTTCTGTGCCTTTGCATTCACAAATGAATGAATCTACTATTCACAGGCCCAACAGGCTCACACACTCAGCCTGTGCTGCTGGTCGTATGTTTTAGCTCAAGTGAGCAATGCTAAAGATATTCTTTTAAAGGTCAAGCAAATTTTCCTTAGCTTAATCTTTTAAGTACTTCATTAATTTCCAACTCAGAAATACTGTGGTACATTAAACTGTACTATATTTTACATGAGAATAAGTTGGCATAAATTGTGTCTTGATTACTGCCTTATAGCAAAACTCATCTGCAGCCCCCAGAAGGGGGAAGAATACATAAAATGAGATTCAACTGCAAATTTACTTCATTTTCCAGCACACCCTGCAGTAAACAACCACACAGTGAAAAACACTTGGTAGTACTGCTTTTTGTTGTCAATAAAATTCCTTTTGTGAAAGTACAACTGAGGCTCCAGCTAGCCTGGAGGCAAAAGTCCAAGCTTCTCTCACACCTGCGGCATGCTGCTAACAAAACACCTACAATCAGGTAAACAAGTGTCTGCCTAAGAAATGCCATATCCGTCAACACATTCTAGTATTGAATCTTTCCTCATAGTTCAAATCACTTGATGAAGTGAGGGCTAAAGAAAATCCAATCTTTTAACCAAACCTACTACTACACAGCTTTCACCATCTGGAATTAAAGCCGTCATCTCTGGTACTGCAATCAGTGTAGAAGAGCCAGTCACTTTAGAAAAGTGACTCAGTCACTGCAAAGAGAATGACACTGTCCCTCCAACTCGATGACCAGACAGAAGAGGTAATTTCTCACTACATGCACCTAGATCAGTGCCAACCAATGCACTGTTCTCAACTCAAGCCCTGAAGCTATCTTGGACCCCAGTCCCTGCTCTGCCACTTATAGCTACATGGCCCTGAGCAAGTTAACTCAACAGCTCAAGGCCTTCGTTTTCCTCACATTTAGCAAAAGAATCATATAAGCAGGCATCTCATGAGGTTGTTGGGTGAATATAAAGATTGTATTTACAATAAGCCTACAATTAACATGAGCAACAGGTTCAGTTACAAATGACGGACATCCTTACTGAGTATCTCCGGTACCAGGCAGCAATCACAATCTGGCTTTTCTTCATCAGCAGGAAGTGCGTGCGGCACTTCCAGCCCCGATATATCTTCTGAATGAGTGTGGCCAGGTCCTCCAGTCGCTGCTTCCTCAGGTCTTCTAAGGTGAACAGCTAATAAGAAACATCAGATGAACTTGTCAGGGAGCAGCTGGACTGAGCTTGAACTGTCCATGAAGATGAAAACTAGTTCAACTGCAGCCTCTGTAACCCCAAGTCCAACATGTTCTCAAGGCCTGCAACTTACTGCATGTGCCAACCTGATGCTGAAAGTTTTGATTCTGGAGCCTCTTTGGAGTTCCCATTATCAGATCAGGTATGTTCAGCCAGTAAAGTCAAGGCAAATGTTCCAAAATACTAACTCCAAAGCCTGGTCACAAGCATTTCACAGAGGCAGACTCTGGAAAATTATCTCTAATTTAAATATTTCCCGGGTTCTCAAGTGATCAAATGAATTGCTATGCTAAGTGTTCTTCTATGCCAACCTGCTCTTTGTAGAAAGTTTCCTTTGATGCTGTGAGGCAGAATCTAAGGGCTCTTTCTAGTTTTAAAATTCTATATTTCATTGACTCCATTTACCTCTAAAAAGAGCTACAGTCTAAAACTACTGCATGACTCAACGTATTACAAACACAGTCTGATTTGTCTCCAAGTCCTGTGGATTAGGGAAGTCTTTCCATTGTGGTGATAGTTTCTTTATGACTTCTGAAGTGTACAATCCGACAGAGAGATAATTTTGATGTTTCATGAGTTAACACACACATTCTCCCGCTTCCCCTGCTGCTTTTGCCCCTGGATGTGGCAGATAAACTCAGAGGTATGTCCTTCACCATGACACCCCAGGCAGTATCGAAAGTTAGATGTCCTTAGGAACTGGCCATTGGAAGCCTGAGTTCAGGGCAGAGGGCAAAAGTTTGGTTACGTACTGTTCTCGGGTTTCGGATAAATATCTTGGATCGGCCAAAGGAATATTCTTCCATGGGAATTTCTAATTCATTAACCAAAACTTCCACACCAGACCTAAAAACAGTAAAATTAAAATAAAAACAATGACTTCTCAGAGATAAAAGTTTTATCTCATATTATGATGGCAGGTTCTCTCTCTGCACTTTTCTTTTTCTTTCACATTTTCCTATATTCTTAAAAACTTCCTTTCCAAGTGTAATTGCCCTTTTAGGAATCATCCTTCCATCAAAGAATTTTCAAGAGTGAATTTGACAAATTAACTCCAATCTACAAAACATTAAAAAAGTAAATTAGGGTTCAGAACTATGTATTCTAAGAAAATGTGGCATTAAAACCAAATTCTTACTTTCATCAAGCAACCAGCACCAGAAAGGTGGGTAAGAACCTCTGGCCTATGTTCAATCAATTCAACTAATTCTCTCAAACAAATAAAGTATAGTTCCTCCTCCTCAGAGGCAGGTTAAGGTCCAAAGACCAACAGGCCCTTCTGTGGTGAACACATGTCCCAGAGACTGGCCTCAGCATCAACTGTTGAAACTAATCTCGTGGGAGTAGGTGCCAAACAGCAGGGAACAAATACAAAGCACACTCTAGAAACAGCAGCAGGACCTAAGAAGTAAGTACCCAGGTCCACATTACCTGGGGACTGACTGAAGCATGAGAGACCTCATCACCTTACAGAGAGGCAAGAGCTCCTTAATGAACCAAGAATTAGACAGAATTGTATTCAACTGGAACAGCGTTCAACACAGAGGCTACAACCAAGTTTTCACAGAGCTGTTTTGCCCAACAGCCTGGGGGAGGGTGTGCTTTAAAAGTGACAATAATAGTTAGGAGCCTCTTACCTTGCTGGCCCCTTCCAGTGAGGCCACGTCTGTTTGCAAAGCATCTTGTATCTTTCCAGGCAAGGCTCGTAGGCCTGCCTAAAGGCGTAGCCCGCCCGCCTCACCCGCACATTCTCCAGGAGCCCCAGGTAGCGGATCTGATGGCACACCAGGCCCTCGTTGAAGACATGCGCTGCCTTTTTATCGTTCGGCTTGATACACCTACAAGACGTTAGATATTTTCAATCTTAAGTTCTGCCTCTGCGGAGGTAACTGCGCCATACTTTTAAGCCCTATGTCTAATCACTTAAGAGTAGAATAACTGTGTTATATTCTTGGGGAACCCAGTCATTTCTTTTGTTTTTTAATTATTTCAAGCTGTTTTATAGTAAACTGAATAAGTATCAGCAATGAAAAGGGGCACACTACTGGTACAGTCAGTGCTGCCCACGGACACCACTGACCTTCGGGAGGGAAAGCAGTCTGACACGACACTGCATACTGTGATCCCATTTACCTGACGTTCAAGCAAAACCCATCCAAATCAGCACTGCTGTGACCACTGCAGAGAGGTGGTGGATGGGGAATCAGGGACCTTCTGGGACCACAGAAATGTTTTCTCCATGGGATAAAATGTGCAACATATCTAAAAGGCCAACAAGCTGTACAATTAAGACATATGCACTTTATTGAAAGTATACTATATTTCAATAAAAAGATAAGATACACTGTTTTTTCCTTCTGTCCTTCTTTGTAACATGGTGCTTTGTAGCCTTTGGAAAGACAACATTCCTAGCCTCCTTTGCCAGCAGGCATGGCCACGTGACCCAATTCTGGCCTCTAGGATTAGCAGCAATGATGCTGCTTCTGGTGTTTGTCTTTAAAAGGAAGGGACCTACCGTTCCCTTCTGGAGAAGCTGGTTGCTCAGGTAGACAGGGTGACCATAGGGGTGAGTACTAAGCCCTGGGAATGTCAGTACCACAAAACAAGGAGCTGCCCTCTTACCACTGGACTCTTTCAATAGTTTCATAAGAAATAAAGGTCAGGCCCATCCTTTTAAAGCCACTATTAGTTTGAGACGATATTGCAGCAATTCCTGTGACCTAAATAATACAGTTGTTAAAAATTCATGATTATGGTTGCATAAATAGTTTTCTCTTGGTGTTTTTATGCTTTTCCTTTTACCATTTATAAATATTATATCTACTCTGGTTTAAGTAAGGCCAGATAAACTGAGCTCTGGAACAGACCCAGACTCCTATACATAGACTCCAGGAAAACAGGATAGAAAAAACATTGTCTTTGCTTCTTAATATCTAGCTCTAGAGAGAGTATCCATAAAGGGAAAAGAAGGAAACCCAAATATGAAATTTAAAGCTACAAAGATTCTAGAAGAAACCACATGGTAATATATTCACAGTTCTGAGGTTTATTAAGATTTCTTAGAGAAGATGTAAAAACCAGGAATGGGGGGGAGGTAAAAAAAAAAAACTTCTGGGGTGATGGAAACATTTCATGTTTTGACCTTTGTGGTTACCAAAGTGCATACAATGGTTAAAAATCTAAAGCTTTCTAGGATCTGCAAATCACATGTTATAAATGATGCCTCAATAATACAGCATGAAAAAGTCCACTCACTTGAGAAGCAACTGATCGCAGAAAGTTTCCTGGTTATTTTTGTAAAAAGCTAGATTTCCTTCTAATCTGTGCGTTCTCACCTAATGACAGTCAAACCAAGGCATCTGTCCTATTCTACCGATAGAAGTATCAGGACAAACCAGCCACACGCGGGTGCCCCTCACTCTCGTTTCCTCCTGCTGACCTCTGGCATCTGCGGGCTGCATGAGGAAGGTACAAATGGGGCTTCCTGTCCAGGTTCCCTGAGGGACCCATAGAAAACTCAAGTCCTGGTTAGTGTCTTCCGACTGCCGACACAGTGACATCTAAGATCTAAAATGTGGAAAAAGAGACTAGGGGGTTTTAAGAAGTCTTTTCTGCTGCCTTAAAAATATTCAAGGTTGTTTTAGGAAACATTACTCATTCCTAGCCCACAATTCTCTCCTGAAAAAAGGGGCCAATTTCCTCAGACACCAACCAGAGTTGCAACCAAAGCTCCTCTGCTCTATGTCAGTATTGTAGGAATCTGAAATGACATTAATGAAAGAGCTTTCTGCAAAACCTTGACCAGGAAAACATGTTTCTATTTCATATCCTAATCTGCCATTAAAAATGCATTGAACACACAGAAAATCAAAAACCTTTGTGTGCCAACTACTTAGCGTCATGAGGCATCTCGTCATCCTCAAGGCTCTTCGCTTCCTTTGCTTCCTCCCTTATTCTGGCGGAAAGGAGGAGAGTGGAGTGTTTTTCAAGCCAACTCCAGGTATCATTATTTGATCTGTAACCACTTTCCTTATCCTCACTTGGGCTGCACTGGGGATTTAAGCAAACTGGAAAATGACATTCCTCAGGAATGGGCCCACATTTGCATTTTAAATGCCACAAATACCTGATATAGTTCGGGTTCTTGGTCTGCAGGTTTTTCATCAGGGTGGCCACAGATGCCTTGAACTGTGATCCTGCTGTTGGGGGCCTTTTCAGGTTGATCTTAGCGGGGTTCCCTTCCGGGAACAGAGACTTGATGAGGGCGTGGCTGGCCTTCCACATGGCCTGGGACAGGTCTCTGTAGAGCAGGTCATTGTTCTTGTCAACAAATCCTTCCACCTGGTACAGCACCTAGGAGCAGGACACAAACTCAACAGCCGGCACGCTGTACACCATTATGTCACTGGGTGAAGAATATTCCACGACCATCTACAATGTGTCCTCTTCTCCATCATCAGAGTGTCCCTGCATGCCACTCGCGCTCCAACACCAAGGGCACCTTCAGGTTTAAGTTCCATCTGTGTAAGCCTCCGAAGAGATCCAAATAAGTTCTACAACCTTTCAGAAGTTGGAAGGCCAAATTTGGAAAGTGTAACATTTTCAAAAATTTGAGGGATATTTTTCAGTGTTTGAACATATTTTGAGGTTTTACTTTTATTTTTCAGTTCATATGCCAATTTTGTTTAAAAGTAGATGGGGAAAAAAGAGATAATGGTAATGTTTGCACAGACATTTTAAAAAAGCAGAGAAACTGACCTGAAATAGACCTTTTAAATGCAGGCAAAAGAAAAAAAATGCAGTGCCAAAGTTGAAATGAAATGATATGCAATTATTATATATCTGATTTTTTACTAAATACATAGTTAACGTTTTTTCCCTTTTGAAGATTGTGATCTTATTTATAACAGAGGTGGGTTTTTTTGGCAGTACTGGAGATTGAACTTGGGCCCTTGTGCTTGTAAGATAGGCGTGGTACCACTGAGCTAAATCCTGACTCTATAACGGAGGTATTAACACTAATCAGTATTCTTGAGAGTCGCAAAATTAATCTAGTACAAAAATTCTTTTTAACATTATCCCTATATGTTAGATGACACGTGATTTCCTTCAAATACTAACCAAACAAATATGGGCAGAAAATAGAAATTTTTCCCAGTGTCTTCAAAATCTCAAAGATTACTTATCTCAAAGATTATTTTGCTAAGTGGATTATTTTCTGAAACCTTTAACGCAAACCTTCAATCATTCTAACTCTTTCTGGTAAATCTCCTATGTCAGTGTTGACGGTTCTTTCGTAGGTCAGCCCAGCTCTTGAGCAAAGCTGACTTTCAGAGCTCAGTGGAACTGCTCTCGAGGTCCGCTATCAGCTCCATGCTCAGTTTTCTGAACGACAGGACTCTGCCCTGTGCAGTCCAGATTTGGATCCTATAGGACACGCACTGCTCTGATTCATCCTTCGAGGTCAGCACATTTGGGGGACCCACCCCTCGCAGGGACAACCAGGCATCCTGCCCTGCCTACCTTGCCCGCGTAGTGCTGGATGCGGAAGCAGCTATGGGGCAGCGATGTGTCGTTAAGGAACCGTGAGCACCTGCTCATCCTGCTCTCAAAGTGCTGGTGGGTGGCGCACACCTGGTTCAGCTTGTCCAGGAAGGTCTCGTCGGTGACCGTGCCCGGCCTGAGGCACTCCTCATCCAGCATGGCCAGGATGCCATTGGTGTTCTGGGAGAAGGGAAACAGAAGTATTGCCCTCCTTCTGCACTGTACTGTTTTCGGTAATCAATCTTTTTTTTTTTTAAGGTTTTTTGAGACAGGGTCTCGCTTTGTGGTTCAGACTGGCCCTGAGCTCAGCCTCAAAATCACATCACAGCAATCCTCCTGCCTCTGCCTCCCAAGTGCTGGGATTACAGGCGTGAGCCACCACGCCCGGCACTGTGGTATGTGGTACTGGTTGCTGCTGGACGTGAGTATCCACGCCCAGTATGGTATGTGGTTACCGGGATCGAACCTGGGTCCTTGCACTTGCAAAACAGGCGCCGGAACCACTGAGCTAACTCCCCGGCCCCTTGGTAATCAATCTTAAGTACTCTATCTTGCACAATCAATGCACTCACTAGAAAAATCTGTTCAGCTACAGTAAAAACCAGAGAATCCAAACAAATCACAAGGCATAGCAGTCAGCCCCTCCGGGGAGGGTCAGGCATGTGGGGAGGGTCTGCACAGTGTCTCCTTCCCCCATTGGGACCTGGGCTCACCTCGGTCACCTTGGCAGAACTGAAGTCCATACTATCAGCCAAGGATTAAACACAAATCTAAGCTATTGAGACAACAGGGTCTCGATAACTGTCACAAATCCCAAAGCCAAGTCTAAAGCCATTATTTTTATTCATGGCAATGAAGGAAATTGGTTTCATGTTTCCAAACTCTTCGTGTGTTCAACATATAATTGAGTGTTCAGAGGCAAATAAATAATAAATAAATAAAATAAAAATGTTGTGATTTGGGATGCTGCTTTTAACGATCATTGTAATCACGCAGTTCTCAAGAATACATTCAGAATAAAATCATTGTTTCATATGAAATTCCAAATGGACATGAACCATGGGTGAAAATTTAGTCATCGTACCCTGTATGTTCAGACCCTCTCAGAATTATTTCAAAAGCATGCAGCCCTAAACAAAATCAGCAGTTAAAAATCGACTTGGCTAAATAAACGCTGCAGTGTTCCACTGTTCCTCCAGATCCCACCTTAATTCCCAAAACAACCCACTCACTGGCCACCAACCCCGCCCGCCGCCACCCATGGAGAGGCCGCTGGTCCTCCCGCGCCTCACGAGGCCCTGACAGGCTCTGAGCAGCACTTGCTAATTCCACATGCGACTCAGGGGAAGTGTGGAAGCCCAGCAGTCAAGCACATGTGCAACATCCTCTGAATAAACAAGATGGTTTAGCTGCGCTGGCAGGAAATGCTTCCGTTATGTACCAGGCTCTCAGGCAAACGTGAGCTTCTCTGCCATCACGTATGCCAGCGGGTGTCTGGCTGAGGACATCCCTTTACATTACATCCATCACACGCCCTTTCTTTGAAGCGAACGGTTCAAGGGCGTTGTTATTAATGAAGAAAAGCATGCCAGGCGGAAAGTTCCCACGACAAAAGGCCCAGGTCACAAAATTTGTTAGAAAAAGCTTTCAGGTTTTGTTTGTTTTAATGGACTTTAGGTTAGAGCTTTGAATTTTTCCTGTGGACTACTAGTGTTCCCACTCGAACAGTGGCCAGGCTTTTCAAAATAAAGTTGACTTCTTATTAAAAAACGGTGATGCCTTAGAACACAATTCTTCAATGTTTAGTTTAATCAAAGATGCAGCTTTCAAGAATATTCTTTTAAATTTAGGATGACCTTGAATACTGGGGGGAAAACCACTGGTTAATTAGAAAATTTCCAAAAAGGCTTATTGAAGATGAACATAAAATGATCTGCTGTAACTTGAGAGCCTGTGTTCGCAAGACAAGCACTCACCTACCTAAAGGACGGACAGATACACTGTCTCACTACTTCATCAAGGTCAGGAGTGTTAGTAATCCCAGGCGCAAAACCAAAGACCCTGCTGTTTTCACACACTAGCAGGTCTCCCTACAAATAATCCACCCACAGTAAACTAGACGAGATGATCTGAAAACAAAAACATTGGATTCACACAGCTTCCTTACAAGTACTCAACAGTATTTCACACTTTAATAAACTTTTCCACACACACATGAGCTGAAAATTCCAAGCGACCCTGGCCACCAGCAGTACACACACATTACTGTCTCACACGTTCTCCCCAAGGCAGGCGTGGTGCCACTGAGCTAAATGCCCAGTGCCCTCACACGTTTTCCGGTCGGTGTCGGGCCTGCCCCTGACCCATTTAACTTAGCACCAGCTCGTGCCCCTTTCCTCCTCTATCTGAGCTTGAACAGCATGTGAGGGGTTCTACAGAATTTAGAAAGGAGATGGATACTGTGATTTGCAGAAAATCGAAGGCTGCTCCTCGCTGATTCCAGTCAGTACCTACCAGGCCCAGGAGCCCCAGGTGGGACCAGACCACCTGTACCAGAAAGGCTGGGGGCTGATGGGCGAGTGTCTGGAGGGTGAGACAGACTGACACGGGCAACAGCACAGGTAAGGGGCAAGATGCCCCGCGGTCTGGGTGTTTAGTCACGAGGGGTCTCTCGGGACTCCAATACAGTCTCCCACACCTCGCTCCTTATACTCAGGTATGAAATCCTGACAGTACTGGTGCTTACCACCAAAAGCATACGCAATTCTAAATAGTGAATTATATGACTAGAAACTTCTTTAGGAAATGGTATTAAGTACTCACATTTTCTATGAGGTCACAAATGATGGCATTATTGAAGTAGTCAATGTGAGTCCACTCGATGTCCTAAAAAATTGAAGAGAACAAGTCAAAACCTGCCTGGTTATGACACAACGCTGCCATTTAAAACATACACTTCACTTATCTCACCAAATTTTACTTTCTTTCAGAATGACTTTTCTTTACAGAACTGGTGCTGCAAATAACCTCTTCCAGTTCCCAAAACATTCTACAGCAGCACCCAAAGTGCTGGGACGGAAGTGCTCGCCCTGGGCCCACTCCAAGGCTCAGCTGGAAGTCCTCTCTCCCCTCTGGGCCATTTCCCATGCACTTCCCTGGCTCCGGGCCAGACACTTACTCAACAGGCCCTTGGGTCAATATTACTCTGTGTATATTTACAATGTTTATAAGGAAATAAAGTGAGCTTGATCTCAGGAATCTAGGGCCTAGATTCTTCTGTTCTTTATTTGTCACTGTGAAGAAAAAAATAATTTTAAAGTCAATCCTAAATTGTATAGCAGTTAACTATTTCTAGTGCAAAAGAAAAAGGAAAAAAGCCCAAGCCTAAGACAAAGCATTTTCACCGCAAGGAAGGGCATGGAATCGATCCCTTGGCTCAGACGCCAGCCGCAAAGCCAGATCCGTGAGGCCAACTACAATCCTTCTGCATCTGCTTACACTTCCTTCATAAACACAAACATTTATTTTACTCTAAGGGAAAAAAATGTGCTCATCAAGCAAGCCAGGGATTTTCTCCTATACTTTTAGAAGTGTTTTAGACAATCTCTACAAACTTTTAAGCTAGAGACATCAAAGTTTTGTTCTTCTCTTTATGATGAGAAGAAAATGAGTTACTTTTAGAATATTTAGTCACCAAAGATGCCAGGCAAGTCTAAAACATTTCTAATGCATAATGACCTTTCTAAAACCAAGATGAAACATTTACATTCAGCTTAAGAGTCACTGAATTGTTTACCAGGTCGCTGAAGATTAATGATCACGATATAAAAACCCAAATTGAGAGATTATAAAAAAGAGGTCAGTGTGTGCAACAGCCTGAAATAACACCACAGGAAATGAAGGAAAATATATAATATCATTACTAAGATATTTTAGAAATTAAAAGAAGGAAACAAAATATAGATCTAATAGATCCAAAATGTAGATCCTTTTTTGAAATAATTTTACTCAGGAAAAAAAAAGGATACTAGCAAAATGAGAATGTGAAAACCAAGACTAAGTTACAGAATCAAAGATGAAAGAATCTTGCAAAAATTACTTCTAGTATTTGTAAACCTTCTTAAGTGAGATAATCCACACATAGCACTTAATACAACACCAGGTATGCAGTAACCACCCAGCAGAAGTTATTTATTTTTACAAGTTTGAAAATCAACGCTTTTCAAGAGTGAGTCTCAAAACATTTTTGTATCGTCTTATGGTGACTGTGACAGCTTGTGGCACACAAGTTTATGGTGTCACATGATCACCACCATTATTCCTCCAAGGACCCTCCTCCAGGGCTCCAACACCCCGACAGTCACAACTCTTTTGCTCTCTGCAGGTATCTGTCTGTCCGGCTTGGGATGACACAGAGGGAATCTTTCAGTATGCACCCTGTTGAGTCTGGCGTCTGTCAACAACACAATCTACTTAGACATTTGTGCTATGTAGCATATCAACCACTCATTCCTTTCATGGCATAGTACTAGCTCATTGAATGGATGTAGCAAAGACTCTATGCATTCATTTTTAACTATTTCCTTAATACAATAGTATTTCATACTATCACACAGAATCCAAGAAACTAGAGGTCCTCAGCTGATATTTAATCCTCACCAACTATGCAATTGGCATGGTGGGTACTGGTAGCAGAGTACCAAAGAGAATCCTTCTTGTTGTAGACATCTAAGTTCAATACACCAAAAAAAATTTTTAAAGAAACAATTACGACTCAACTTCAATGAATCTGATGCCAGGGTCACAGTCAGACAAGTCTTCTGCATCCAGAATTCCAATTATGAGTAAAAAACCAAGCAGTGTTTTTAAGACGCGTCCCCACATTACCTCCCGTATGTACTCCTCTTGCTCTTCTTTAAGAGTCAGCTCGATGAAGATCTGCTGCAACTTCTCGTTACAATAATTAATAATGAACTGCTCGAAGCTGTTGTCCTGCATAGAGAAAATGAAAAAGCCTCATACACAGTGTCTCCAGCTCTCCTTGACAAATGCCACACTGTCTTTCTGATTGAACCACAGGCCAGCACACAGCTCGGTGCAACAACACCAGCCACTCACAGGCACCGCGAGTTAAATGCTTCAGGGTAGGGAACAAATGACATCTGCACAGATGATGTAGTACATATGGCAAGAGAAGAGACTTGCAGTTGACAGAGGAGCAGCCCATACATGGCTCAACAGGAAAACAGTTCCCTGATGGATCAGTAACGACCCAGTGCGATTCCTACTCTCTGTTGCCAACTTCTCAAACTCCTGACCTGAGCCTTGCTCTCCCTACCCAGGGTCGTGTCCCTCATGCTGAGATTTTGGCACTTCCACAGAGTCACGTTGCATGGGGCAGGGGTGTGCCTCACAAGGCACAAGCCCTGGGTTTTATGCCCAGCCTCCCTGTGCTTCCGGATGGTGTTATATGAACATAAGCGTGCATGCAGTATATATGCAAGAATTGATGGGTTTCACATTTGTGTTTACTTTATTTCTTCTTGTACTTAAGGTTACATCTCTCAGGACTACATTCTTCCCCGGAAGTCAGTTGGGGATGTGTAACCCTCAGTGAAGACCTGATGAGATGGAGTTAATCTATGCCATAAACGACACCTGGGAAGCCCCATGATGGACTAATTTCATCCATGCTAAATTTAGTCAATGGTCTTTTCTTCTGAATCTCAAAGGTTGTTACTCAAAAGTAAACCTTTACTTTCAATACTTTCAACAAAAGACAGCCTTGGGCACAAAGGACATTCCCTGGTTCTCCTTTGCAGACTAATTTTCTAACATCTTGTGCTTTGATCCTCAGAGCAAATGCTCTTGGAAAAGTGAAGTCAGTTTTGAAAATCAGTATAGATGACTTATTATACTCAATAGAAAGTGATTCCATAGATGAGAAAGCCTAGCTTTCTTGGTTTGGAAAAATACATTCATATGTAATAGTACAATCACAAATTTAAAAAATATTTTAAATTATAATGGCTTATAGGAGTAGATCCTTATTTTAGAATACAAAAATATGCAGTCAGTCTTTTCCGTTATTTGCAACTCTGTGTCTGTGAAGTTATTTCAATACAATTCTGCTAAATCTTCCACCAGTCACCAAAGAGGCAAAGGTGGGCAGGAGGAACTGGTGCCATCAGACCCAGTACACAGCGGGGGACATCTCGCAGCCACCCCCAAACAGGGCTGTGAGGTGCACACAGGCACACCAGAAACCAGACACTTCACAACCACCACACAATGCTTAGGGTTAAGTTAGCGCTACACTACATCAGCCACCAACCATAAAAAAGTCCTGTATGAATTCTGTACTTCGTGTCCACACAGCTATTCAACAACCACTGAATGCACAGCCACATGGCACAGAGCACGTGGCATCCTGGCACTGCACACAGTGACACT
>PVIR01010611.1:0-49476 GCA_004026965.1 Petromus typicus | reverse complement strand
CACATCACAATCCTCCTGCCTCTGCCTCCCGAGTGCTGGGATTACAGGCGTGAGCCACCACGCCCGGCACTGTGGTATGTGCTACTGGTTGCTGCTGGGTGTGGGTCTCCACACCCAGTATTGTTATGTGGTTACCGGGGAATCGAACCCGGGCCCTTGCGCTTGCAAGACAGGCGCCGGAACCACTGAGCTAACTCCCCGGCCCCAAGTCATCCTGAATTTTTAAGAGCCTAGGGACTCTCCTCAAATTCTCCAAGCAGAACAACTTTGCTCCTTGTATACCCTGTGCATCTTCTTCAATGGACAGATATCTGTGTCCTGTATTCCACTCACTTTAGAATTCCTCACTCCTAGCAAGACCTCCCCAGAATCCAGCTGAATCCCAGCACCAGGGCTTCTCAGCTTGGAGGGCTGGTCCCCAGTGTGAGGGAAGGAGAGCCTGCCTCCCTCAGGTCCAGAATCACCTCCATTACAAAGCTCCCTCCTCTGGGCCTAGCTTTGGGGTAGAGGCTGAGGCACTGTCTGCAAAGGACTGGACAGGCCAGGGGCTCCCCAAGGCTGCTGAGGGGGAGGAAATGGGTAAAGGCTCTGGCCAAAGCCCTCTCTCCTTCCCTGAGGAGTGCTGATCACACCATCCAGCAGCGGCCTCTGCAGACAGGAAAAAGGTGGCAGAGGATGAGCCACCTTCCCACAACTTCCCTTCTACAGTTCCAAACTCTGCACTCCTAGGTTGGATGACTTCGGGCCAAAGCTCTCTCTCAGAGCCTGGGTTTCCTTCTTTATCACAGGACAAACCTTTTCCAGCACCATCATGTTCTAAATGCTGATCTAATGCAAAGTGTGGTGCAAAGCGTTCAGAGACCCGGGAAGCAGAAGAACCCAGGGGTAGAGGAAATGGGGAAGGGGGGATTTTTAATACCCTTAACATATCACTGCCTGAGTGCCCTCCATGCCACCCCTGCCTTTGTCCACAGACACGCACAGACGGGCCATACCAGAGAACAGAAAGGAGAAAGTTTATTGAAAACTATGTACAGTTGGTCCGGTTCCTAGCACAAGCTGAAATCCAGGCTGGTTCGTCCATATCTTAGGCAGTGTCTTGGTCCCTGATGACAGGCTGGAGCAAAGGCCCACAGTCCCTGTGGATCTGAGAATCTAAAACTCTAAATGCCCTGGATGTGGCTGACAGGGGCCAGCGGATGGATCCTTGTCCTGACCTAGTCATAACCTGGAGCAGGAAACAGAACTGTGAAACTTAGGCCCAAGGGGGCCAAGCTAGCTGTCTGGAAGTCCTGGCTGATCCTCTTGCAGGAGGCCTGAAAGGATATGGAAGCAAACAGCTCCCTACCACCCCGCTCCAGAGACCAGGCCCCACAGGGGTCAGGGGCTCAGCCTGGGGACACCAGGCACCCTTCCTCCGAACACTGACACCAGGTCCAGGGCTCCTGGCGCACACCCCGAGCAGAAGATCTGGGGTTGAGAAGTGAGTCTGGAGAGGTGACAGCTGAGGCCTGAGGCCAGGGCCTTCGGGGTGGAGAGCAGCTCTGGGGCTCAGGGTGTCCCACTGTACGAATAGTCTGCTTTATTGTGCATCACCAGCCGGTCATCCACAAAGTAGAAGCTGTCAGACTGTGTCTCATATGGGTGACGGATCATCTCGCTGACTGCAAGATAGGCCCGGCCAAGGCAAAGGTCAGACGCCTGAGCCAGGCCATCGAAGGGGTATCGGGCTGGGTGTCAGGGACAGTGAACCACCTCAGAGAGTTCCTCAGCCTCTGTGAGCTGTTTCCATGCACGTAACATGGGAACTGTGCCCACAAAAGTGACTGAGGCTGGGAAGAAGGGGGACCGGGCCCACAAGCACCCCTCCCTCGCTCCTGCAGCGTGTTCTCCATAAGCCCCAACTCACCCCAGTCCTACAGGGTCCCACGCACTTACTCAGCTCCTCAGACAGGGGCGGAAAGTCATAGATGTGCTCACAGGTGTTCTTGCTGCTGGGAATGCAGAAGCCAAAGTGGAAGTCAAAGCTTTTGAGCAGCTGATTTCGGAAGTAGTGCCTCTCAATCATCCGGAAGTTGTTAACAGGCTTATCTCCCACTGTGAACTCCACCCTGAGGAAGAGAAGGGGTCACGGGGGCTGAGTCTGAATTATAATTGAGTCTGAGTCATAATTCTTGAAGATACCCACCAGGCTCCAAACAGACCGCCCCTGAGAGGCAAAAGGAACTCAGGAAGGGCTGCTCCCACCCTCCCCCTCTCCCTCACCCCAGCCCTCGCCCACCACACAACTCACGTGGCTCCCACCTGCCTCAGGCGGAGGAAGGCAGGCGTGAACTGGTAGCGGACAAAGCGCCCAGCATTGGGGTCCAGGTCCCGCCGGTTGATGGGCAACCGCTCTGCAATGTATCCCGGCTGGACTCAGTGGGCTTCAGGCTGGGCCCTGACTCACCCGGGATCCGCCCAGGGCCCCTATCTATCTTTAGCACGTTTAGGCTTCAGAACCAAATGGCGGGTTCTAGGTTGGCCAGGTACCACTATCCACAGGTTCCCAACGCTACAAGATGCAAAGGGATGGAACCTCTGAGACTGCAGTTCCCAGGCGGCCTGCAGAGGGCAGGCTGGGAGGGATTAAAGGGGGCAGAAATGTCCTCCCAAAATGTCCACCCCCACACACAGACGGAAGGCAAAGAGGAAGCCTGCCAGCCGACAGATTTCTAAATATTCGGGAGTCCAAGCCCTAGCGCTGTTCTGTCCTTGGGCCCATTCCATAATGCCTGCCCACCTCCTCCCACCAGCGGCCCACCAGCCTGCTCACCTGAGGCAGGGGGCTTCTTGATTTCAAAGAGTACAGTGCCTGAGTCCATGTCCCGGATCTTGAACCTGACGAAGTCGATCTTGTAGATGTTCTCCTCAGGGGAGCACAAGTAGTCTAGGGGAGACAGATGCCTGAGCAACAAAGGGACCCAAAGGCTCTGAGGCTAATTGAGCTTTTACAAGCCCTTATGGTCCCTTCCATCCAGAAACAGGGAACTGAGCCCCTGTCCTGGGGAAGCCACCAGTGTGGAGGACATAACTCTGCCATGGGAATCCAGAGAGGATGAACAGTCTCACCTTAGTGGCCTCTGGGGCTCAGGAAAGGGCAGGGCACAGAACGGTGGAGCATAAGGCCATCTTGACAGACACTTCCCTTCCCACCCTGAAGCTGAGGACCCTTATTTCTCTGATCTGCTAGGTGGAGGTGTGGGGCCAAACAGGTCTCTAGTTTGGCAGGAGTTTCCAGCATGACAGGAAGATACATCCTTGCCTTTTTGGCTGCAAGGAGGGTGACTGGGAGGGCACAGTCCTTTCCTGGATAATGCTCCCATCCCCCCCACCCCCACAGCTGCCCTTGGTGTGATACCTAGATGTGTTAGGCAAGAACTTCCCCTGACGTGGGTAGTGCTGGGCAGCTGAACGACCCTTTCCCGCCCCCCCCCCTTATAAGCAGCTTTGCAAGCCCAGCTCCCTTAAGCAGCTTACCCAAAGCTCTGCTGACTCAAGCCAAGAGCCCTGGATACTGGGGGGGAGGGGTCCAACTTTACTTCCACCCTGCTGATCTCCCAGTGGGAAGCAGTCTTAGCAAATAGAGGGGACCCTGTAGAGGTCATCTATCCAACCTCGGCCCTAAGCCAACCCCAACACAGAATGTACCTCTGTCGCCCCATAGAGAAGAGGACGTACTAAGCCTGGAAGAGGGCCTGGCAGGTGCATCAGGTCAGATGGGGGTAAGGAGGGTCCTCAGACCCACCAGAAACATGGTGCATTCTGCCTGAGGAAGCTCAGGCGCTCCACCTCACCCTCACTGCTTTGCAGCAGCAACTTCGAGTGCTCAGGGAGGTCCTGGCAATAAATAGGAAGGACAAGAGAGGCACAGTGTGGATGGCTCGGGTGCTACCGGCCTGCACATAGCATCACATCCTGCCCTGTGGCCCACAGAAGCCCGAAGTCATGGTTCAGACAGAGGCCACCACCTATTCCTCTGAAACTGGTAGAGGAAGTGAAGAGAAAGGCATTCTTCCCTAAGCCTGCCTCTTCCCTGAGCTTGGAGCAGTAGCCTCCTGGAGCTCTCTCAGAAGCCCTTCGGCATCTTGGGGAACCAGTAGGAGCTACATAAGGTTTGGGGAAGGCCCTTAGTCCTGTCCTGTTCTCCCATCGCCCAAGGTGGCGAAAGGAAGAGAATGGAATTGGGCTCTAACCCGCTGCCCTGCATACAACTGTGCACACACACCTTAATTTTACAAAAAAGTAAGCACCGTTCCAAAGATACATATTAAAACAAAACAAAAAATAAAGATATAGAAAGAAAATGCAGTACAAGGTACAGGGAGAGGGAGGGGCAGAACTGGGAGCAGGATCCTAGCTGCCCAAGTCCCAGCTCCTCATCAGACCCTCCCTTCCTTCCTCATTCCCAACTCTGGGAGACTTTCTTTTCTTTAGGAACAACCTGTCACAGTCCTGACCTTGGTCTCTTCTACAAATTCAACCTGTCTGCCTTCCCTCTGTCCTTAAAGGAAATGAAGGACAGAGGACGCCCAAGGCTCTGAACACCACAGCCATCCCCTCAAAGAGAAACACAAAGAACTAGGACCCAGGATCAGGTCAGAGTAAGGGGCAGGGTGGCTGAGGGCTTAGAATACAACTGCTTCCTCTGGGCCACAAATAGCTTCCTAAGCGGGATTCAGGACCCAGTAATCCAGGAACAGCGAACCTCAGATCCGCATGATTAAGGTCAGAAGACATCAGGCAAGGGGTGCCAAGGTAGAAAGCCCTGGATCCCTGTTTCCTTCCATGAAGCCCTTTCCCCTGCTATGAACCCCCCAAATTAGGATACTATGTTGTTACTTCACCTAGAAGCCTCCTTTAGTTACAAAATACACCCCCAAAGTTACCCAGGATCCAGACAGTTCAGTCTGATCTCCAACCAGAAAGCAAAGATGAATCCTAAATGCCGCTGTTGCAAACTGCAACCCAACTGGCTTCAACATCAGCTTGGTCCAGGCCTCCTCCTTCCACGGATGCTTGTTTGGGCAAGGGAGCTCTGCGATCTGGGGGACCAGCCAAGAACGGCTGCTGCCTCGCTCAGGAGGAGGGAGGGGGCCCTAGGGACCCAGACACACAGGCTCAGGCCTGCCATCATGGCCCTCTCCACAGGCCTGTCTGGAAGCGCCAGGCTCTGCCGAGTCTGGAACTCCAAGAGTCAAGCCTACTCCCAAGATACAGAAGCTTGAAATAGGGAGCCAGGGCAGGTTAGGCAGAGGGCCACTGCCTCTCCAAATACTTCCCATTCTGCAAGGCTCCACCAAGCCTCAGCCTCGTTCCCTGTCTATGGTGATGCCTGCCTCTGCCCTGAATGCCCAGGTGTCTGCCTCCAGGCTGAGCAGTCCTCTAGGTCCCTGATACGAAGAGATTAGCCCTATTTACAGAGCATGCACAGCATGCCTGGCACAGTATAAAATCTGGAGTCTTATTTTGCACAGTAACCTTACAAGGGGGGGTGTTGCTATCCCCTTTTCACAGATGAATCTCATGGACTGTTACAAGCCCACGGTCAATAGCCAATTATGTAGCAAGCCTTGAAGTCCAAACCCCGCCAACCAACTCAGGAACTCAACCACAGTGCAGACTAGGCTTCCCTGGAGGGTCCCTAAAAAGGACAGGCACTAGCCCAGGCTGGCGAAGGGACTGGTCCAGACCTCCTGGGGGACCCTGGATGCGGGCACTAAGACCCTTGAGGGTCTTAACACTTCGTAATTCAGCCTCTTCTGTGGGGGCTGAGCGGAGATTGCAATCAGCCTCCCCTCAGCATTTGCACAGGGGCCTCAAAGGGCTGGCAGACTCCGCGGGGAAAGGGTTACAGTTGCAGCAGCTGCCCCACCTCCACCATGGGAAAAGGGGTGGGCCCCGCAAAAAAGGAAGGAGTGCGGTGGAAATGAACCTCTACAGGGAAGAGGAGGGGTGCACGGAAAGATCAAGAGATGGAGTCACAGAGATCTTGGAGGCAGAAGGGAGAGGAGTACCGAGTAAGGGACCGAGTGGGGGAGGGGAGGGTGAGAAAGGGGGCGGGGGCCAGGGCTCCACGAGCCCGCGCGGAGGCCCTCCCTCCTGCGCTGTGCTTCCCTCGCCGGTGCTCACCGCCCGTGATCCGCTGCAGCCCCAGCACGTCCTCCGGCCCGATGGGCTGCTTTCCCTGCAGCAGCCCCGGCCTGGGCCCCGGGCCTGCCTCCGGCTCTGATTCGGACTCTGATTCAGATTCCGCCTGTTGACCCAGCGTTGGCTCCACGCTAAGGCCTGAAGCCCCCGCAGCGGATTCCGCCCCTGTCCCGGCCCCGCCGCCGCCGCCGCCCTTCTTCACCTTCATGGCCTCGCCGGGCCGCGGTTAGCTGCTACCGCTACCGCCGCCGTAGCCTGCGCCGGCTAGAGCCGGGGAAGGGGGAGCGTCCGCGGCCCCGCCCCCAGACGGGCCCCAGGTGCCGCCCTGGCCCCGCCCCCTGGTAGGCCCCACGCAGGCCCCGCCCACCACCAACTCATCCTGGCCCAAAGGTCGGGGAAGGGGGGGGCACCGAGAGAGGCTGAGGGCAAGACTTACAGCACCACGCTGGTGATTCAGTACTTCCAATAATGCGGGAGGTCCTGTTCCTCTGACACGCTGGGTCCCGCTGTCACTAACTGCTCAGCCTGTTTCTGCTTCCTAAAGCATTTTCTGAGTTTTTCTCCTCACTAACTTCCTTCTAAAGATCTGCTTGGTGAAAGCAGAGATGTGTCTACTAGGGTCCCTGCAATCCGCCAGCACTAGCACAGTGCTCCCTGAAGCTAGTACTCAATACGTATTTAACTGAACGAGTTAGTATCCAAAAGCTTTAACTGGAATACACTATTCTCCCCCAGGACTACTGCTGAAAAGCAGAAGCAGAAGCAGATATTCACAGCAATGGGCAAATCAACTACAGGCCAGGTACCCAGCCATCCCAGGGCCCTGGGGTCAGAGGCAAGAAGGACACACGGCCACGTGGAGCAAGGTGGACCTGTGAGCACAGGAAGACAGATGCCAGGAGACTGATACTTACCCGTGGAAAAAAGAATGAAAATCAAGCTAACACTTCATACCATTCTAATTCATTCATGTTTATTACAAGTCTACTTTTTAAAAAGTAAGTCCCTGATACAGTACATGCCCAACACTTTCACATGCTTATCCCATTTAATCTTCAAACCACATAAGAGGGAGTGTCGTCAGTGCCACTGAACAAAGGAAAACTGAGGCTTAGGGAGACTGAGTAGCTTATCCGAAGCTTTCTGGTCAGTAGCGGCAGAAGGATTTAAATTCAGGCTGGTTGGATCCCAGTCCAGAACTTTCCCCTAATACACCACACCACGTCTCTGAACAGGCAAAGCTGGCCAGGAGAAAGGGAATCTGAGGTGACCTTCCCCTAAGGATCAGAGAAAGGTCGGGGGGGAGGCCTCAATCCATCTCAAGGCTTTCCTCTACTGCTCCGTTTTGGCGCACGTGCTGTGCTGAGAGTCAGGCCAGCAGCACAAGGTGCGCCAGTCCCAGAGAGCAATACACAAGGGCTGTCAAGTTCAAGGCAGAGGCGGAGACCCCAGGGAGGTACCTTTTGAGGTCCTTGGTGGTGATGGTGGGGGACACATGCCACAGAAATGGGAAATGAAATATGAATCCTTCTCAGGAGTGTTGCAGTTTGGTTCTTAGTGATCCGATGGAGGAGCCTGGAGAACTCAGTCATCCCCAGAGGGCCCATCTATGTGCCCCAACCTAATGGCTCTTAATCAAAACAAGTAATCCACCTTGGCCAGAAAGGAAAACGTTCTCCTGAGATGCAGCCCAACTCAGTCTATCTTCTCAGGCTTTTTCCAGGATTCTCGGGTCTCCAGGAAAATCTTGACCAGCGATAGGAGGATGGGCACAGCCATAGGCAGGAAGAGCGGGATGTAAATGGCAAACTTCTGGTCATCGGGGAAATAGAGGAGGTGGAGGAGTGAGGGGTCAAAAAAAGCACGCTCAGAGGATGTCACAGCTTCCCGGCTGGCAGCGAAGGCAGATGACAGGTGCCCAGAGGCCAATTCCTCTGCTGCCTTCTCCACTGCAGCTACAGCTCTGTATACCTGGGGAGTAGAGGGGCCAGGGGTTACCAACACATCCCCGTCACCAGTGGAGAGGGGATGGGCCTTCTATCCGGTGACTGCCTGGAGAATATATGGGCACAGGCTCAAGGGATACTGTTTCTTTTTTGAGGTTTGGCTGAAACCTTCATTCACCATCATTGTCATCCAGACTCCTGATGGGGAGCTGGAAAGCCCGGGGCATTTAGGGACGGCCCCGACTCACTGCCACAGTTCTAGCGCACATAATCCACGCCCTGCCCACTTACCTCAGATGCCACATCATCCTTGATGACAATGTTGCTGATCTTGCCCAGGAGCTGGGCCAGGGAAGTGAGGGTGGTAGTGGCTGTGGCCAGGTTCTCCACTGACCGAGCCCACAGCAGCCGATCCAGCTCCCAGGTCATCAGCCCTTCTCTCTTAGGTCCTGAAAGCAGGCATTTTGGAGGTACCTGGGGATGAGCAATCCCAAAGAGTAGCCTGTAGAAACAGCAAAAGGTGATCAGAGTGGCTGAGACCAGAAGATAGGAGACAACAGCTAAGATTCTTAGAATATCTGCCTTACTGAGTGATTTCTAATTTTTCCCTGTATCGTAGGTGTTCTGGGGGTGAGCAGCAACACTAAACAATCCAAAGCCCTGAACACAACTTCAACTCATGCTTGTGATTTTACCTTTTTTTTTTTTGGTTTGAGGTTTTTGTTTGGTTTCATTTTGGTTTTTATCTTTTGAGGCAAAGTCTAGCTTTGTTGCATAGGCTGGCCTTAAACTCCCTCTATAGCCTCGAAATTATAGCAATTCTCCTGCCTCAGCCTCCAGAGTACAGGAATTACAAGCACATGCCACCACACCCAGCTGGTCTGACCTTTTTCTATACTGGACTTCCAAGATCTTGTTTGAAAAGGTTTCACACCAATATTTCTGATAACACCTGTGTAGCTTAATCCTTTCTCTTTATCCTCTCCTTGGACATGGGGGTCTTGGGACTGAGTTAAGGGACGCTCCCAGACCACTTCTGACAAGGCAGCTGTGCAGTGCTGGTATAGGGCAGCATCCATGACAGACATTGCCCATCAATCAGAACACTCTTTCCTGTTTTCAATCAATCAGCATAAGAATCAACAGCTATTTTCTGAAGCACCCTTCATCACACCCTGGAGACATGACTTCCAGGAGTCTATCTAAGACCTGAAAACAGATTTCATCAGCTAGTACCCTTAGGAGAAAGATGAAGCGATCCTAAGAAATTCTCCTTGACTTCCCTTAGGCTTCGCAACAGCCAAGTCCCCCAGCAGGAGATTTCATTCTGCTTTACAACTCCCCCCACAGCCAGGGAGAATGTGGCCACACGCCAGGAGCATCGGCCAGGACTCACCGCAGCTGAGCCAGGAATACCTCCATCACTCGCACCATGTCCACCTCGACCCTCACTGGCCGCTCTGAAGCGTTATATGCACTAGGGTCAACATTGTAAACCTGCAAGAGGGAGTGAGCCGCTATATCACACCTCACCAAGCACCGCCCTGTCCTTGGCAGTCTGGAGGCCATGAGAGAAAAGGACCATAATTTCTCCAGAGTCTAAATCCAGTTACATTGCTAATATTTATTTTTGAGGACCTTCTAGAAAGGGCTTTAAGTAAATTATCTCATCTACCCATGAAAAATACCATAAAATAAATTTTTTATCCCATGTTAATTTCCTTCCATGAGAGATACCCATATCTGACAGGAGAGATAAGGTTCTCGACTTCGCTGGGCTCTCTCAGATAGGGCCACATAAAGCGGACACGGAGTAGTCCTACATGCAAACTGTTAAGTGCAAAGGGTCACAGCCCAGCAAATACTGACAGAAATATGACGCCGAAGGGCTGGCAGAAAAAAGGCACGAGCACGCAGCACCCTCACTTCCTTGGTGCCAACCGTGCCCACAGGCTGGGCTGTGGGAAACCTCAGAGAAAAAACATAGGAAATGTTCTGGGAACATATGCTGTCCCTGACGCTTGGCTGTGAGTTCTTCATAATGTGGTTATTACCATAATGCCACCCCAGCGGGGACTGTGGAAGGCATTGGTGGCCACTGGCGCCCCATCCTTGTCTTGAATGTACAGGGGCGAGTGGGCAAGCTCAGGCACGTAGAGGAGAAAGTTGAGCACAGGGTAGAGGGACGCGGCACTGGATCCTGTGGCACAAAGAGAAAGGGGTTAGGATAATAAAACATGCTGGCCCTACAGTCCAGACCCAGGTCACCCTCTAACTTGCTGGCTACTCACTCTGGTACTAGTTTCCTGGACTGGTGATGTTAGGACATTCTTCTGTCAAGTCCGAGATTTCTGTGCTAGAAGCTTCTCCCAAGATGTGCCACACAAGTGGAGCACAGTCTTTACCCAAAAGGCTCCTACAGTCTCGTCCCTGACTGCTTAGAACACTTTCATGGCCACTGCCAACAGGACATACCATTGCGAGAACTAGCTTCGCGCACAGCTCCCTGCTACTCTTCAGTGGCTGGCGATTCACATCGGGCTGAAGTTCAAGCCCCTTCCCATGGCCCTACGTGACCCGGAGCCCGTCTGCCTCGCCAGTCATCATGGTCCCTCCTTCACATTCCAGCCACACTACACTATGCTGAGCTCTCCAGTGGCTCTGCTCTTCCTCTCCCGCATCTCAGCTCCTAGTTCCCTTTTCCTGAACTGTCCTTCTGTCTCTGTATTTTACACGGCCACCAAGCAGTTTCTCAGCCGATTCATTCAAGGTTTGCTGAATGAATGAACGAATGAAAGAATGAACACAGGAGGAATCTGTAAGGTCTCTCTCTCTCTTTTTTATGTTATGAGATAGAGTCTTTCAGGCTAGCCTGAAACACACGGTAATCCTCCTGCCTCACACTCCCGAGTGGTAGGATTACAGGCATGCGCCACCCCTCTTCTAATGGTCTAGCTCTGGGCTTTAAATTCTCATGAGTGGTAGATATATCCACTTTGGTTTGCCTGTATTACAGTTCTTGGCCACCTCTACTCTTCCTAGGTTCCACCACTAAAATAAAAAACTATAATTCTAGTTTCAGGACACTTCCACTTCAGTTAGCTGAACTATCATTTCTTCTTTCTTTTCTTTTTCTTTTTCGCAGAACTGGGGATTGATTTAGGACTTTGTACTTCCCAGGCAGGTGGCAGTACCACTAAGCTACATCCCTGGCCCTGAACTGTCATTTCTAATTTTGTCTTCATGTACCTTTATGCCTTTCCCACATGTGTGACTATATCTTTCCTAAACAGCTTTCAAAGAAGGCTACCCAGCAGAGCCATGTGTTTGTACACGTACTGGGAACTAAGCCAGACATGATGGTGCTCACCTCTAGTCTCAGCTATTGGGGAGGCTGAGGCAGGAAGGTTGAAAGTTTGAAGCCAGGCTGGGCCACTGACCAAGACTGTGTCTCAAATTAAAAACTTGGACTGGGGATGTAGCTCAGCAGTGCAGGACCTGCCTGGCAAGTGTGAGATCTTGTATTCAACTCCCAATACCCCCCGTATCCCCCAACAATAAATATAAAAACTTAAGAGAGGGACAAGGATGTAGCTCAGGGTTCTCAATCACAATACTGTTAAAAACATGTACTGGGAACCATGTTTAATAAACAACTCTGGATAAGGTGGAAGATGGAGATGACATCAAAAGAGCAACATGAATAAGAAGCCTAAATCTCTCTACCCCTTCTGACCAACACAACCTAGGAAGCATCACTATAAACAGCCTGGGAACTATCACTATACACAACTGTCTCCAGCCCCACTGGCTGCGCCTCGGGTCCCTCCTGGGCCTGGCACGATGAAACTCTGATCCTCAGCTCACCCAGCCGGGACTCCACTGGGTTGATAACATGGGGGAGGCTGTGCATGGCCAAGTAGTAGCTGGACGAGGCTGGGTCAAAGCGAGGATTTACCCCCAGGACTGCATAGTAAAGGATCTGTGGAGCAAAGAAAGGGAAGATTATTCGTGCACTGATTTAGAGAGCCACTCTCTCATATCTGAGGTACTTTAAGATACAGTCAAGACAAGGTAAGATATACAAGACAAAGTCAGGGCTGAGAGAAAAATAGATTGAGAAGAAAAGAATAAAGCTAAGGGTAAAGTCAATGTACTAAATACATGCTTTGAAAACCACACACTTTACCAGGTTTTCAGACAGCCTAAACAAAGAAGGAAATAAAGAACAATATAATTCTGTGTCTACAAGATCAAATCAAGCCAGTCATTCAGAAGCAACCACTCCCACTACAAAGACCTCAGAAGCATTTCTCTCGTTTTTTTCCCTATAAAGACACAGTATGAGACAAAAAGCTACATTCCGCACATCTTTATTGTTACTAAAGGCCTATGTGTCAGGATGTGGAGAGCCGCGCTGGTGCCACACCTAAAAGATGGCGCCGGCTTCCTTTCTCTTTCCTCCTGATGGCATGCGCTCCCTCTGCCACATGACTCCTTGTGGGGTACTAGGCTGACTCAAGCATAGTTTGGTTGCTGCGTGGACCAATGGTAGGCCACTACACCTGATCCCTTGATTGGCGGAAGAGATGCATATAAGGCGTTGCGCGGGCTGGGGAAAGAGAGAGACTCTCCATTATGCTGTAAAGGGTTCCTGAATAAACCGCTTGAAGAAGAGTTCCGGGTCACGTCTTTCTTGCTGGTCGAGACGGACGCGACATCAGGAAACCTTTTTTAAAGCAAGTTCCATAAAGACAGTTGATGGTATTAACATCGAGGTGTAACCGCTGAAGAGTTCTATGATCCATCAGAATATAAAGCATCAACAGAACTCCCTGAGCCAAACGCAGAGGGAAGACAAGACCTCCCAAGTGACAGACACATGCATGCATAGCCCCACTCAGTACGAGCCCTCGTGACACTCACATGCACACACATACACAGGAAAAGCCCAGCTAATCGGCAAACCCCAAGAGACGCAATGACAGATGCATCCACAAAAACACTAAATATGTATGGATTTTGAAACAGACTCTTTAATCCACTCCGGTCTCACCTGCGAGTCCACAGAGAAATTGCCAGCAGCACTGAGAGCATTCAGGAAGGGCTGCACATAGTGCTGGACGGCCCCCTCAATGTCCCAGTGGACGTCGTGGGACTTGGGGTCTGGGTTGAGCAAGCTGAAGGTGATCTCATAGCCTACAGAAACAGGAGTCAGGGCTGGGGATTTAGCTCAGTCGTTCTGACGCCTGTCTTGCAAGCGCGAGTACCCGGGTTTGATCCCCAGTAACCACATACAATACTGGGCGTGGAGACTCATGCCCAGCAGCAATCAGTACCACATACCATAGTGCTGGGCATGGTGGCTCATGCCTGTAATCCCAGCACTCGGGAGGCAGAGGCAGGAGGATTGCTGTGATGTGAGTTTGAGGCTGAGCTCAGGGCCAGCCTGAACTATAAAGCAAGACCCTGTCTCCAAAAAAACAAAAACAAAACAAAACAAAACAAAAAAAGCAACAGGAGTCAGGAATCAGAGCTCCTGTGGTTTAAGGGACGTGGTGTGTAGCCCTGGCTAAGCCAAACTTGTTTCCTTCCTCACTAGAACGGAGAGAGAATAATCCAGGATGAGGAACCCTGAGTACTCTAAGCAAAGGTGGTGATCAGAGAAGTGAGGAGCTTGCATACACACGCCTCTCCCGCTTCATGTCATTCATCTGCTCTCTCATCCGATGGCAAAGTCCAGGACCCTACCCGAGCTGGACTTGAGAGGCCGCCTCTTATCAGAACTCCACTTGTCCTCCGGAAGGTGGTCAGCGAGAGCAGCGGCGAGCACATCCTCAGTCAGAGACATGGCCTGGGCGACCTGGATTATGCGGCGGCCGATGATGTTTAAGGCCTCCCGGTGCATTATCCCCCGCACAACTGCCGTCCTCTCAGGTCCAATGTAACTCATCACGTCCTGTGTGGATGAACAAGGGACGGAACGCCTGTGGCTCAGTGAAGAAGGCAGGAAAGCATTCTGGCTTTCCTTTCATTTGGCCACTGACCAAAGGTTTGTGCCTCTGTCAGAATTCATGGGGAGCTATTAACCTGGCATTTCTGAGCTATAAACATATATGAGTGCTTGTATATTTTCATTTGCCTCTTTTTTCCAGCAGACACAGGTCCAGGCAGTATTTAAATCTTCAGGGACTGGTGAGATGGGGAAATGGAAACCAAGAGAAGGTACACTAAGCAAAAAGAGCATCATTTTAAAAAAAGTGCAAAGTTTGATCTATGAAGATGCGACGTGGCAAAAGGCAAGTATAAGAATGTTTACAACAGCATTATCTTACTGTAAAAACTGGGAATAATCTAAATTCCATTAGCAACAGCACGAACAAATTATGTTTATATAGTGAAACATATATTCAACTACATGTGGTATCAGATGACTCTCTTAAGCATAAATGCCAACGTTAAAGCTGCAAAACAGCATGTACCACTGTAATTCCACAGCAGCGTACACTTACATAAATTCAAATATAGCCAAGGATTTTGTTCAGTGGTGCCACACCTGCCTCACAAGCATAGGGTTCTGAGTTCAATCCCCAATACTGTGTAAGATAAATTCAAATATATATATATATACACACTACACACATACTTTGGGAGCCAAATTAAATTCCTCCTCCTCCTAAAAAAAAGTAAAACTGTTGGGCATGGTGGTAGATACCTACAGCCCCCATACTGGGAGGCTGAAGCAGCAGCATCACACATCTTACTCTCCTGGGCAACTAGTAACAATGAAATCTTATCTTCGGGGGAGAAAGTGAGGGGAGTGAGCTAGGAATGTAGGTCAACATCAAGGGGCTGCCTGAAGCATTGGTACCTCTCCCTGAAATGAAATTAAATATATTGTTTATAGACATATGATTAAATGCTTAAACTAGCTACTTCTTTTTAATCCTACTGATTTTTCTTTTGGGGGGGCGGGGGAGTGCTATAATTGAACTCAGAGACACTACTAGTAAGCTATACTTCCTCCAATTTTTTATTTTGAGACAGTGTCTCGAGAAGTTGTCCAGGCTGGCCTCAAAACCGAGATCCTCCAGCCTCAGCCTCCGTGAGCAGCTGAGATTAGAGGCCTGTGCCACCATGGCCCACTTTCTTTCCATTTTAAACAGTCACTAACATTTTAGTCACATATAAGTCTTGGCCTATGAAAGACCCAAAGCCAAAGCCACTGAGTAAGTCCCCACTAGCATTCTTTCTTTTTTTTTTTTTAGGTTTTTGGAGACAGGGTCTCGCTTTGTGGTTCAGGCTGGCCCTGAGCTCAGCCTCAAACTCACATCACAGCAATCCTCCTGCCTCTGCCTCCCGAGTGCTGGGATTACAGGCGTGAGCCACCACGCCCGGCACTGTGGTATGTGCTACTAGTTGCTGCTGGGTGTGGGTCTCCACACCCAGTATTGTTATGTGGTTACCGGGGAATCGAACCCGGGCCCTTGCGCTTGCAAGACAGGCGCCGGAACCACTGAGCTAACTCCCCGGCCCCCCACTAGCATTCTTTCTTAACAGATGTAGTTTTCTGTGGCAGATGGGAGGAACAGATCGACTATTACAAGAAGTAACTAGGAGAAGACAAGGCCGCAGGTCCTCACTGACCTACCTGGGGGAGGAGCGGAGAGTGCTCAGAAATCACGTACACAGTCAGGGAGCCTTCCGCTTGCTGCTCGGGCTGAGCCAGCACAGCCTCTGCCTCTGGAGACAAGAGCAAGTGGCCAACCACATGCAACATGCACCACCTTCCCCAGTGCCCGGAGTGCTAGGCCACCCTCTCCACTCACCCCTCACTCACAGCTGGCACTGTGGCCAGATTTGGGTCAAAGTGTCTGGTTCTTGGGCCTTGAGTGGACCAGGCTAAGACCCAAAGTACCACATTCCCAGCCTTCCCACAGACGCTTTTTAGATAAGACAAAGCATGGAAATCATATATTTATTTAAAAAGCAGCAGGAAAACTGGGTTTCTTGCCAGGTATGGTGTACATAGCTGTAAACCCATTACTTGGGAGGCTGAGAGAAGATCAGTGTGAAAGAAAGAGGGAGAGAGAGAAAGAAAGAAAAAGAAAGGAAGGAAGGAAAGAAGGAAGGAAGGAAGGAAAGAAAGAAAGAAAGAAAGAAAAAAGAAGAAAGAAAGAAAGGAAAGGAAGGAAGGAAGATAAAAAAGACATAGGGCTTCTTGTCACATGTACAGTCACCCCTTCCCATACCTTGTACGTTGTCCAAGGACAAAGCCTCCTCCTCATGGTCCAAGGCTCTCCGATAGGCCTTTTGGAAACGGCATTTAATTTTCATTTTGTCTGAAGGGAATGGAAATGCATGATGGGAAGAGGGAGCATCAGACCTTCCCACCTCTGCAGCCTTAAAACTGTCTAGTGTCTTAGGACAGCAAGATGGGTGGGCACAGAATTACCTGCATCAAGCTTCTATAGCCAACACCAATCTTTCCCACACAGGTAACAGCAAACACAGGCCAGCTTCTCCCTTCCCCAGCTCTTGCCTATGCCTATCCATACACAGCGGTCTTTTGATCTATTTCACTATTCATTATATCAACAGATGAAAGGAGAAAAATCATATAGCGACTCCGATCACTCCCCTAAAATAATTAAATTCAACCAACATTTCTGTTAAAACCCAAAACACTTAATGACAAAACACTAAATGCAATTCATTAACATTAGTAATAGTGATCCCAGCACTTGAGAGGCTGAGGCAGGAGGATCATTACAAGTTTGAGGCCAGCCTGGGCTGCACAGTGAGTTCAACACTAGCCTGAACAGAGTGAGATCCTGTCTCAAACAAAAAACAAAAATAGAGATCAGGCTGATCAGAAGCAAATGTACTAACCTCTGCACCACCCTGTGTGGACAACAGCCATCACATCTCACAAAGGAACACAAGTACAGAGCACCACCTACAAAGTGTCTATGCCTAAAAACATCAAACCTGGCTTTGATCAAACCTCTAGTTTTAACTGCCAGTGTACAAGAAATATACATCCTAGAGGAATAAGTTAAATGAAATTATGAAGACACAATCTGCCTAACCCTGAATGTGAGATGTTCTATAAAACAAATGCACTGGTTTCTTCAACAAATACTTGGGGAAAAAAGTGCAGTAGTGCAGTGGGAGAGAAAAAATATATGTGTAATAAAAGGGGAAAAAGACTAGAATAAAATAGTAGAATACTAGAATAAAATAAAAAGACTAGAATAAAATAACTGTAAAGAACAGCTTTGAGATAACTTAGGAAATTTAAATGGAGACTGAAAACTAGCTAGTACTAAGGTATTACTGCTGACGTGGTCCGATGCGATAATGGTAGTTATGGTTTTAAATTTTCTTAAAAAGCCTTCAATGGCTTTCCGTCTCATCCAGAATAAAAACCAAAATTCTCACCATGTTCTACCAGGCCTGGTGTGATCCAGCTGCCTTTACTACTCTGGTTTTCTTTCATTTTCTCTCCAGTCTAGCCACAAAGAAATCCTCACGTTCCATAAAGGTACTTCACATAGGCTGACCTTAGGCCCTTTGGTTGCTTTTTCTCTGTCAACAAGTTCTTCCCCAGGTATATACACAGTGTGTCCCCTCATTTCTTTCAGGTCTCTACTCAGATGTCCTCTTTTCAATGAGGACCACCTCATAAAACTCCAATCTCAAGCAACCTCCTCCATTGCCCCATCCCGCTCTTCTTTCCTGTCATTTAACATACTGTTTGTCTCTTTTTATTGTTTGTCCTCTTCTTTGCCTGTTTTGTTTACTGCTCTAGTAACTAGACAAGTAGCTGATATAGGTGCTCAAATATTTGTTGGATAAATAAATGAGCCTATTCACATGAGTGACAGAATAAGACTTGAATCCAGCTCTCTCTCTCTCTCTCACCACATTCCATGTTCCTGGTCACTGGATACTACCTGCACAGTAAGTCCATATTATTGAAAACTGTCACCTAATGTGAAGAAGTCCATGACAAACTGAAAATAATCAAACTTCAAACTAACATGTGAGGTACGACACTTGTTTTGCTCAGGAAAAAAAATGTGTGTGTATATTTGGCTGAATCACATGAAATACAATTTTTTTTTTTAAATGCCTTGACCCCCAAGCCCAGGTGTGGTGATGCATGCCTGTAATCCCAGCACTCAGAAGGCTGAGGGAAGAGGGTCACAAGTAGATGTTAGTCTGGCCTCTGCAGCGAGACTCTGTCTCAAAAAAAAAAAAAGTATGGACTAAGGTTACAGGGCTAGAAAGCAAATGGCACCCAAGGACCTCATGGTCAAGATGCAGTCTTTATCTCCAGTCACTCCTAGAATTTCATTTCCCACTCCAGTAATGTAAAACTGCTCACAGATCCCTACTTGTCACTCACACATCCATGCTTCTAGATCGCAGAGGTATAGTTTGTCGGTTCAAAAACTGCACATTGGACTCAGTAAGGCCTGGATTTAAGGCCAGGTCCATCTCTCACTAGCTATGTGAACATGGACAAGTTAAACTCTTTTAAGTTTCAGTTTCTGTATTGTAAAATGGGGATCCTAAGTCAGAGGATTAAATGAGGCAACACATGTAAAGTGCTTCATCTAGTCTCAGGCACACAATACGCCATAACAGACTAGTTATCCTTATTACTGCTCATGCTATTTCCTCTGCCTAAATCTCTCTCTTCCCTTTTCATTTAACCTGAATTCCTACACATCCTTTAAGGATCCAATTTAAAAATTAAAAATTACCTCACTAAAAATCTTCTCTGCCTTTGTCTCCTCCCAGGCAGTTAAACACTCTTTCTTCAATACTACCCCTGTGTCTTATATATTCTACAGTAATTGTGTTTTTTTTTGTTTGTTTCTTTGTGTGTGTGTGTGTGTGTGTGTGTGTGTGTGTGTGTTTTGTTTTTTGTTTTTTGAGACAGGGTCTCGCTTTGTGGTTCAGGCTGGCCCTGAGCTCAGCCTCAAACTCACATCACAGCAATCCTCCTGCCTCTGCCTCCCGAGTGCTGGGATTACAGGCGTGAGCCACCACGCCCGGCAATGTGGTATGTGGTACTGGTTGCTGCTGGGTGTGAGTTTCCACGCCCAGTACAGGTATGTGGTTACCGGGATGGAACCCGGGTCCTTGCACTTGCAAGACAGGCGCTGGAACCACTGAGCTAAATCCCTGGCCCTACAGTAATTGTTTTTACCTAACTGTCTTTTTCTTCTACTTCTGAATTTCTTGAAATCAACTTCTCATTCATTCCCAAATTCCTAGTACCTAAGAAAAGTGTCTCATATTAGTGTTTAACAGTAAACTGAAGAGTTTGTGTAAAAATATCCAATTTCATTTCAAACTGCGTTTTTCCCATTACATCTCACTTTCTCTTCTCTATTCGAATGGGCTCCGGTAGCATAACTCGCCTCATTAAAAACAAAACAAAAAAACCCCACTGATACCTTAATGAGACACTGAATTTAAAGTACCCAACCAAACACACTGTTTTAGTGAGTTATGGGACACCCACGCACCTCTTACCCAACCCATCTCCAGACTCAACTCAGACCCAAAAGGGTGCCGTACACCCCCTAGAAACTCACATTTCAGAGGTATCTCTCTCTCGTGCACAACAGTGAAAGGCAGCTTCGCCTGGTCATCCAGGGGCACTGAATCTCGGGTAAATACGACAGTGACAGGTACCTTGAGCCGGAGCTGCCGGAAGGAGCAACGGGACCATGACCATCGGCTGAGTCCCCACACCGCCAGTGGGCTGCCTCGGGCCCTCTCCCACCGAGGTCTCACCTTCAGGGCATTCAACCCACTGATCTGGGAGTAGGGTAACGGGGCCCGGTACGTCTCCGTGGTCTTCCACCAGAGCGGCAGTCCCAGCACGATGGCCACCGCAGCGAAGAAGAGAGCCGCGCGCTTGCCCCGCACCACCTCTGGGAATACGGAGCGGAGCGGGGGACTGAGCCGCGGGAAACCAGCTCAGCCGCCAGCTCCATCCGTGACGCGGAGCAGCCGGGACCACTGGTCCTCAGAGACCTTCAGCCAGTGTGCAGAGATCCTGGCGCAGTTCTGATGATATCCCATCTGAAGCAACCCCCGACTCCCGGCTGCAGGATCTCTACCACCTCTCAAGTCTCACCCACCCACACATTTCTCCCTCGCAAGCCCGGAGCTGTAGCTCCCACCCAGAGCCCACCGCACCTAGGTCAGTAGCCGCGGCCCCGGTGGCCGCCATGCTCGCTTCCGGCTGCTTAGGGCGGAAGGGGGCGGAGCTTCACGAGCCCCCTCCAATCAGAAACCTGACGGTGAGAAGGCGTGACCACGGCAGCGATTGCGGCCAATCGAGAGCAGTACTCTGGTCACAGGCGGGAGAAAGCTGCCAGAAGTGGGCGGAGTTGGCATAGGGCTCACAGAGACACCGTAGGAGTTTATGTGCTGGTGGAAAGGTCTTGATTAACCCCTTCTCCTCCGTGGAATAGGCTTAGGTCCACTAAGGCACAAACTCTACTGTTGCTAAATACTATCTGGGCGGCCACGGGCGCTTGGAGGCTCAGTTTTCAAATCTGAAAAGTGGAGGTATTTAGTAAATGGGGCCTTGCGCAAAAAGCGCGGGGCACACTGGGAAGCTTTCAGATGTGAGCTGTTATTTATCATACCCGTCATAGAGCTTCTCAACACGAAGGTACCAGGCTAGTGCCTTTTTAACATGACTGGTTGCACCAGTTTTTGTACCAGGAATTGAACTCACGGTCTCGAACTTCCCAGACCTGTGCTGCACCACTGACCTATATTTGAATTCATTTTCAACTTGGAAGTCAAAATACTTAAAGGTCTTGAAAACTCTACCAGGCGTGGCGTGGTGTGGCAGGCCTATCATCCCAGCACTCAGGCGACCTACGCATGAAGATTGCTGTGGTTTGCAGATGAGCTTGGATTTAAGGCCAAAGAGTCCAAGGCCAGCCTGGAATATGTAGAGAGATCCTGCCTCAGCCAGAAAACAACAAAAAGCCTTGAAAACTTAGGAGCACAGGCTCTGGATCCTAATCATTTTAAGTCATGGATTCTCTTCTTACCTGAATGATTTCTGTGCCTTTCTGCCCTATTTCCTCGTATTAAAATAGGAATTGCCCGGTGTCGTTGCACATACCTGAAAGCTCCTGGAGAGGCCAACCCTAGCAATTTGGCAAGACCATGTCTCAAAGTAAAAAACTTTTAAAATGCTGAGGATGTAGGTCAGTGATGGAGCACCACTGGGTTAGATTTCTTTAAAAATAGGCATAATATATCTTTTCTATAGAGTTGTATTGAAGAAGTTAATATACGCTGAGACTAGAACACGATGTGGCAGAATATAGAAAATTCTGTATGTTAACTACCTTTGTTATGTTAGACCACTCTGGCTGGAACATTCGTGGCCCGCCCAGTTCACACGGAGCAGAGTCGTCCCCCACCCCCCAGCCTGTTTTCTCATGCTTCTTCCCTTATTTTTTCAAACTTTGTTTTGTTTGGTTTGGTTTGAAACAGGCTCTTGCTGTATAGTTCAGTTTGGCCTCAAACTCATGGTGATCCTCCTGCCTCAGCCTCCTGAGTGCTGGGATGACAGGCACGTACCACTGCATCCAGGTGTTCTCTCATTGTGTACTTGTGTACAGACCCAGATTCTCAGCTTCCCTTACACCCCAACACAGTGGTCTGAGTTCAGCATATGTGCCTCATCATGTGTGCCTTTGCCCAGGTCTCAGATTGCACCCCAGTATATCGCCTCTTTCCGAATGGGAGCAGGTCAACCGCCTAGGTTTCCCGCTTAGCCGTGGCAGCCCAAAGCTGTGGAGGTGCTCCTCATCAGACAGGAGAGGTGCTCCTCCTAATGCGGCAGCCCTTGGTGGAATGTGCATCAGGCCCCAGCAGTGCTCAGCACGGCTATCAAATTCCTGCCCAACTTTACCCCAGCTTGTCCTGCTGCCTCCCTGCTTCGAGCCTTCCACAAAATCTGCCTTTAGGGGTTGCTCAGTCTCACTCCACTCCTCCTCCTGTAGCTGCAGCCTAGTGGCTTGGATGTGGCAGTCCCTAGAAGACTACAGCCCTCCTCAGGGTCCCACTGCAGCCCTGAACATCAACAGGCAAGGGCCTGAGCCAGGAATGTTGATCGGGTATGCCCTTCCACTATAAATCTGACCTGTGAAACTTAAATCCCCACCCTTTCCACCTGTGCAATCCGAGGGCCCAGAGACAGAATCATGAGAGATCAAGAAAGAGGAGGTAGGCATTTGATGTGTGAAACAGACAAAGTAGCATGTTTCACTACCATTTATTTTCTATATGGTATGTACTCACGAAGCATGAGTCAGGGCCGCTATGCTTCCTTCTGATCCCAGAGAGAGGGACAGCAGGAAGGAGAGCCCCAGGAGATGCTACATCCTTGTGGGCAAACTATGAGGCAAGTGGAGGTGGAGGAAACCCAGGCACTCTGCTCCGACTTCTAGCAGCTCTCCTACCCTCAGACACGAGGGCTTCCTGTTCTCCCATCCCACGGTCCCAGGCACAGCAACGGGGAGAGGAGAGAAAGGATGATGAGAGGGGAGGAGAGAAAAGAAGACGACTTGGTGCGAGGTGAAGGCATCTCTGTTCTGCATGGCTATTTGACCCTGGCTATGACTACAGGCAAACGCAGGTACAGATGGCTGGCGGTACTGTGGAGTAATCACACCTCAGTAGGCATGGTTTGCAATATAGAGGGACTGCGCCGCTGCTCCGCCGTCCTCTCCACTGCCTTCATACTTGCCCTGTGCTGCAAGCCCATTCACCTGCAAAAGGGTAGGGTGTTGTGAGCAGGCCGAGCCAGGCCACAGGAGTCAAACTGTCTACCTGTAACTGCTGGGGCTCACCCTTTCCCTGCTATACACCCCCCACTCCCCAACCACCCCAGCTCCCAACCTCGGCCCGCTTGATGAACTCTTCAGTAGCCATTCCGGCATTGTCTTTTTGCCCTCGCCAGGCATTGAGCGCAGAGGCCTGCAGGGCACGGCCATAGGAAAAGGTGAGGGCCCAGGGCCGCGGGAGAGGACAGCGATTGATGGCATTGAGGTTGAGTGATGCCTCCTCTTCACTTTGACCCCCAGACAGGAAGGTCACCCCTGGAGGAAAGGAGACAAACTCATTAGTCACTCTCTATTTTCCAGGGTAAGGGCCTCAGAATGTCCCTTAGAGGCAGGAGAAGGTTAGAAAACAGGGTTGTACCTGGGACAGCTGGGGGCACAGTGCGACGCAAGGCAGTGACAGTGGCCATGGCAATCTCCTCTGGGCTATACTTGATGGGACAGGCATGGCCAGGAGTCACCATGTTGGGCTTGAGCAGAGTCCCCTCCAGATACACATGATGATCGCTCAGGGCCTTATAAACAGCAGCCAGAACCTGGGATCAGAAGAGATTTTTGAGCTTCCCCTGGGCTCCCATTAGTTACTGCTCTACGCTGCCCATCTAGGGTTGGGTGGGCATTGACTGTGAAAGTGGGCACATTTTCAAGCCTGTTTCAGGACTGATGAAAAGAGTGCTGCCAGGTATGATGGTGCACCCCTATAATCCCAGCACTCAGGAGGCAGAGGCAGGAGGATTTCTGGGAATTCAAGGCCAGCCTGTGCTACATAGTAGTTCGAGGCCAGCTTAAACTGCACAGCAAGACCCTGTCTCAAAAAACAAAACAAAACAATGACAGAGGCTAGAGTACAGTATCTGAATGTAAGCCAGCAAATGGGATGCCGGCATCTCTGCCAGGCTACCTTGAAAGTACGTATCTGTGCCCAGTTGTGGACTCACCTTCTCTGTAACATACTGGCAACGTTTGAGGTCATGGTCTCCATCAGGCAGGATCTCAGGCTCCACAATGGGCACGATGCCATTCTGTAGCCAAGAGCAGAGTAGCTTGGGTTTGGCAATAAGTGAGATGGGAAAAAGCCCTGTAACCCTCTCCCTACCAGGCACAGGGCACCCATCTGGTCACCCAAACCCCAGCACACACCTGCTGGCAGATGCTGGCATAGCGGGCCAGCACGTTGGCATTCTCCAGAATAGCGAGTGGCGAGGGTGTGCGCTCACTGATTTTCAGCACACAGCGCCATTTAGCAAAGTCAGCGCCATCCTTCTTGTACTGAGCACAGCGTTCCGAGAGCCCATCCAGCCCTGCAGGCACAGCACCAGCCTCAGCACCCTGTCCCTCTCCTGCTACCCTCCACTACCTACCACCTCCACAGCCCTGAGGTACCTTGAGTGGTGGTTTCTCCATCAGTCCCAGCCAGAGGCACCACACCCTTGTCAACCTACATGGGAAACACAGGCAGAGGGCTGGCCCCAGTAGGACTCTCCCTGCCTCCCCTCCTACATACAGGTATTTCTACAGCCAGCCCCAGTTAGGGCTGGGGCTGCACCTTGATGCCCACGACAATGCCCTTGTCCTGGATGGTTCGGACGAAGGGGACACCATTATCATCTTTCTGGTAGAGTGTCTCATGGAAGAAGATGACACCGCCAATGCACTTCTTCACACGGTCATCAGCGCTGAACAGGACCTGGCGATACAGCCGGCGATTCTCCTCTGTATTCTCCACGCCGATTTGGCTCAGCCTCTTGGCCATGCTGCCTGGAGGCAGACAGAGTGGGGACTGTCTTTCTCCCTGCCCAGGGTTCACTGACCTCCTCGACTTCCTCCCACACCACAGGCCCCCACCTACCTACAGATTCATCTGCAGCCAAAATGCCTTTCCCTGGTGCCACAATTCGGAGGGCAATGTCAGATAGTTCCTTCTTCTGCTCAGCAGAAAGGGCCGGGTATGAGTGGGGCATGGTGACAGCTCTCTGGAATGGAGGAAAGATAGAAGAACTAGACACTACTCATTATCTCCTGTGTTCCTCTCCTGGCCAACTGGGCCAAATGTCCTTTTCCCTAAACATGGGGCTGGGAGCAGAGCGGTAGTCCTTGGCATGAATCCTGGGTATCAAAGTGGCACCAATCTCTCTGACAGCTAGCAAGCTTAGGGCCCCAGTTCCCACATCTCCTTTTGTCCCCAGTGGGCACCCTTCCCAGTTTGAAAGAAAGATGTAAGGTGGGGGTGGGGAGGTGAGCAGTCCTGAAGCTACAGGTCCAGAGCCAGCCACGGCGGGCACACCTGTAATCCCAGCACTCACTCGAGAGGCTGAGGCAGGAGGATCGCCAAGATTCTCAACTATAACCTTAACTACACAACGAGACCCTGACTCAAGACACTAAAAACACTATTCCTTTCTTTCATTGATTTTGACTCCTTGAGGTTAGCATAAGCCCTGGTCTTTCAGCTTCTCTTTTCTCACTCTCAACAGGGACCTCAGGGAAAGCACACTTATTCCAAGGCTTCAGAATGAAGCAAAGGTACTTATCTCAGGGAGGATCAAAGTAGGAGGGGCACAAATAACAGCTGTCGGCTTGTATAACTTTATTTCCATACTGTAAACCTGACTGCCCATGCCTGTCACCTGTGCCCACCTGGGTGGCAGAGCTCAGCCCCGACAGGCCTGCAAAGTGGGAAGGAGGCCCTGTGGGGTGTTAGGTGTGAAAATCGGGGGAAGTGATGACACCACCAGGTCATCCCCAGGGCCTGAAGCGCCTGCTCTGTGTGGAGGGCCATATGGGAAATAGGGAGTGTTCAAGACACCCTGCGGGGACACAGAGACAGGGACTCGAGGATGAAGGAATGAGTAGAGCACCTGAGGAATGGAGAGAGAGCCGGAGGGGAGGCTGGAGGAGATGATGGTGATGGGGCACTAACCAGTAGGGGGGGTGGGGGGGGACCTAGCCCTAGGGACAGAGTAGGCACCAGAGCGGGACAGGGCTCCAGCTGGAAACAGCAGACGCAAGCTGGGATTAAAATAAAACAGCTTGGGTGAGAAGGGCTAATGTGGGTCTCCAAAAGGTAGAGTAATGTCAGAGGGAATCTAAAAGGCACATCCAGGAACTCCAGGGAGCAGGGCAAGGACGGCAGGGAAGGAGCGAAGGAGAGGAAGTCAGTGCCCAGCAGCTCCCGCCTCGCCCGCCCAGCGTACCTGCGTGCTCCCGGACACCGGCGGCAGTCACAGGCAGAGGCGCAGCCCCGGCTCAGCTCAGCTCGTACACTGCAGCAGCTCAGCTCGGCCCGGGGTTAAAGAGGCTGCGGATGCCGCAGAGCTACGTGACTCTAGCGGGGCGGGACCTGCACCTCCCTCGAGGTCCGCGCCGCCCCAGGACTGGTCGGGCAAGGACACGCCCACTGGGGCGGGGCGGCGAGGTGGAGTGACTCTATTGCCTGGATGTTGCAGAAGGTCCCCCTCCCACCTGGAAAGGCAGGACATGGCTTTGCTTTCATCTTAGCCACTTGCAGGCCACTGTGTGGCAGGTTGGGATGAACTCTTGTCTAGTGAAGAGGGGTGACCCAGAGTTACTGCGGGTGGGGTAGGTGACAGGACCAACAGGGTGCCCAGGTTTGAGGCCGCGTAGTGAACTGAGCTTCTGTCCTCAGCCCCAAGTTTCCCAGGACAAGCCTCCAGGGGGATGGGGACAGTGAGAGAATGGAGTCTTTTCTGTCCGCCCCCGGCCATGAGCCAAGGAACAAGCCGTCCAGTGCCCAGAGCATTTGGGGGAAGGAACAGAAGGGAGGGCAGACGGCTGTGGCTCTGGGTGCAGCAGGAGTGGAAAGAAATATATGAAGGATGTCCAGGCCTGAGGCCCAAGCTCCCCTGACCTCATCTACTCCCTCCCACCCAAAAATAAGATTCTGTGAGCTTGAAGAAGTATATTAAATACACTTTATTTAAATAATATTAAATGTAGTTGGCTCTAGGCCTATTGGTCCTTGCATTGGGGTGAGAGGATATTGAAGGTAAAAAAGGATGAGGGAGATTCCAACTTCAGTTTCTTTCTTTTTTTTTTTTTTTTTTTTTTTCCTTTTTGAGACAAGGCTTCACTATGTTGCCCAAGGTAGTCTTGAAGTCCTGGGCTCAGGTGATCCTCCTGCCTCAGCTTCCTGAGTAGCTGGAAATACAGCAGCACACCACTGCCACTAGCTACTTTCTTTTCTTAGCTCAGAAATTCTACCAGTCCTTGTAGCTCCTTACAAGTCCGAACTACTTCTGGGATGGACAGCAGAGTCTGGGAAGAGAGGCAGAAAAGGCAGCTCAGAGCAAGCCTAAAATCCAAGGCTCCCAGCTGCCAGAAGCACCCAGTGAGTTCAAAGGGGGAAAAGAAACCAGAGAAGCCTGCAGTAGAGTCAGGCTCAGGTGGCACAGGCTGGGAACCAGAGCTGTGCACAAAAGTACCTGCTGGAGCCAAGCCCTGGACCTTAGGCTCAGTCCTATCATCGCCCCGCCTGCTTTACCTCATAAATATGCTGAACGATCTCATCTAGTTTCTTTAACTCCGCTTCAGAGCGCCGAAGGTTCTCCTCTAGGATGTTTCTCTAGAAAGGAAATAAATACTCTGCTTAAAAAACAGCATAGGTTGGTAGGACAGAGGCTACATGGCAGTGGTTGGCAGCGGTACAGGAAACAGCACGGATTAGTGTGGAAATTGTCACCTGGCTCATGGACTTGACCATGAGTTTTTCTTTTTCTTCTTTCTTCTCCAGGAACATCACCCTCAGCTTGTCTACCTGTAGGCACGTCTAGATTAACAGGGGTATAGCCTAGGGTCCCCACGGCTTGCCCAGCTACTCAGTTAACTCCGAGTCACCTCCTGATAGAGCCACACTTTCTCTTGGATCCAGTTGGTGGCCATGGGCTCACAACCGTTGCCCAGCTGGCCTGCCAGGGTCTCTTGGAGCACTTTAGTCTCCGTCTCTGCACGCCGAAGAGAGCGGGTGAGCTGGGTCACCTCTTCTCTGAGGCTCTGGCAATGAGAACAGAGATATCCAGCATATCAGAGACCCTCTCTATCCTTAGTCTGTGTTGTGGACAGAGGTAGAATATCTGGCCACCGGTGGCGTGGAGGGCAGGGCTGGGGATCGGGAGGAACATACTATGAGCTCGCCACTCTTATCTATCTGCTCTAGGATCTTCTCATTCTGCTTCTGTATCACTTCTTGGAGCTCCTTTTCATTCTGTGAGAGAAAGGAAGGTGACAGGTCATGGAGGGAGGGCTGGCTTCTTCATACCCTTTGCCAGGAAGCAGGAGAGCACCTGGCCTGTGCTTGGCCCGGTGGGGCCAGCAGACACCCTACCACTCCACCTGCCCAGGCTAAGTCAGGCAAGGCATACGTCACTGTTGGGAGAGTCCCGCTACAGTTCCTGACTTCTCTCTCAGTCTGCTAGGGAACACAGGTCAGCCCACAGCTAATTCTTAAATAATACAAAATGTCTGGTCCCAGGAAAGGCAAAATTAGAGCAGTGGCTGGAAAAATCCCCACCGCCCAGATTTCCAGCTCCCAGTGGGCCAGCAGAGCTGCCCCAGTTCATCGCCCCACTTCCAGGCCCCTCCTTCACCTTGTAGCGCAAGCACAAAGCCTGGTTCAGCTTCTCTATGTCTGCTTCCTTTGCCTTCTGAGTCTCCTGATGCTGTTCTTCCTGGGCCTGTAGCTGCACCTGCAGAGCACAACTAGGGGAGGGAGGAATTCCTTAACACGCCTGTCCTCCAAGGGGCTGTGCCCTTAGTGTAAGAGACTCGTAATCAAGACTACGTCCCGCTCACATTTGTCGCTGCAGAGTCCTAGTGGCTTCTTCTTTAGACTTCTGCAGCAGGGCACACACGCTGTGAAGCTCAAGAAGCTTAGTGTTCATTTCTGACAGACTCTTCTCTATGTCTGGGGTCTCTGAAAGAGAAAGTCCTAGATGGAAGTGCAGCCCTTCCGCCTGCGAGGAAGGGGTGTACAGTCATCATTTATTTCCACCAACTCTTACTGGTGTTCCCCACCCATAGGATTTGAATATCCAGAACATTACAGATCCCAAAAGGCAGGAAGAAAATGAGCCCAAGTAGAATTGAGGTTTTTAGAGCAAAGCACTTCTCGCCGCTTTTGTCTTTATTCATCACCACTAGACTTTCCAGAAATGAGGCAGGATCCCTGGAGCCACTCCGAACCTTTAGGCTGAAGGGAAACCACTGAGGCTACTCGGGTAAAAGCACTCTTGCCACCTCCAAGCAAGGGCACAGGAGCTGATTCCAGCTCTAAAACAGACAAACAAAAACGAACCGTGAGGAAGGGCCCTCTGGCGATCCAGTCAGGGGGCCGCCAGTGGCCGCAGCTCAAGATATCAGGATCAGCTTTCCCACTCCCAAATCCTGAGCCCCTTAACCTTCATTTGTCTCTGCTGTCAAGATGCTCCCCAAGAAGGCACCGTCATTAGGCACAGGGTGCTGCTCAGCGGGAGCACAGGCTGTGCTCAGTGGAACAGTCTCTGGTTCAGCCTAGGGACAAGGGAGAGAATACCAGGGCGACACCTCAGTTCCCACGTCCTCCTAGCCACCTCTTCCACAGTGCTCTTCCATCCACTACCTTGACACTTCAGCTCCAATTCCTCCGTTAGCACCTTTCCTCAAACATATTTCAATTTCCAAACCTCTTCTGATAAAATATTTCTTGAGTCAGGGTCTTGCTATGCAGTTCAGACTGCCCTAGAACTCTGTAGCCAGGAGAACTTGAGGCGATCTTCCTACCTCAGTCTCTTGCTTACAAGCTGTGCCACTATGCCCAGTTCACTAAAACATTAATTTAAAAAATAAAACAAACACAAGAAAAGTCCTTAAATCCCCTTTTGGCTACCACTGGTCTCTTCCAGAAAGAAAGGGCAGAGGAGAGAAAGAGAAAGAAAGATGCAGGGAGAGAGAAGAGTGGGAGGGAAAGAGGGAGGAAAGAAGAGAGAAAAAGAGAAGAAAAGAAGCCTGTATTTCTTACCCTCTTTTTTTTTTTTTTTGGACACAGGGTCCCACCGTCTAGTTGAGGCTACCCAGGAGGCTCCCGGCCCAGTACACTTGGGCTTCTACCTTACCAAGCCACCAAAATTCCTCTCATTTGGCTCATGGATGGCATCCTCACTTTCAAATACAGCATACTTTTCTGCTGTATCACTAGTCTGTTTGACACTGATGATTTCTTGTGCTCTTAAACATGCTATCCTTTTAGAAACTTAATCTTTCTTCTAGGAAATGACCTTCCTTCGTGCAGAGGCCTGATACATTTCCGGGTATTTCTTCTCTTCACTCAAGGTCCTTCCTTGATCATTGGGCACTTCTGGGTTTAGTCCTTGACCCTCTTTTTCACTCTCTAATCCATTTCCTTGGGTGGCCTCATCTTGGGAGCACCACAAAAACACCCACTTCAAGCTTCTCTTTCCACATGAATGAGTCTTCAATCTCTTTTTTTCAACTGGACTTTTTCCCAGTCTCCAGCCCCAAAGACTAACTGCCTGTGAAAAAAACTCTACCAGAATGTTCCACAGTCCACATGAACTTCAGTGTATAGAAAGCTGAGCTCACTATTTTCTCTGCCCCACTCCCATCAAAGATCTGTTCCTAATCCTGTATTCCTAATCCTGTTCTACAGCAGAGTATGGCCTGCAGATCAACTCTTCCTGCCAACTGTTTTTGCAAATACTGGGGTTTTTTTTGTTTTTTTGAGAAGCGTCTCGCTTTGCAGTTCAGGCTGGCCCTGAGCTCAGCCTCCAACTCACATCACAGCAATCCTCCTGCCTCTGCCTCCCAAATGCTGGGATTACAGGCGTGTGCCACCACGCCTGGCACTGTGGTATGTGGTACTGATTGCTGCTGGGCATGAGTCTCCACACCCAGTATTGTATGTGGTTACCGGGGATTGAACCTAGGTCCTTGCACTTGCAAGACAGGCGCCGGAACCACTGAGCTATATCCCCGGCCCCAGACTTGCTACATTCTGTAGGGGGGGCCGGGGGCGGCGCGGGGTGGGGGGGGTGCCCAGGGCTCTTCCTTCTTCTCTGTGGCTCAGCCTCTCGCCCAGGTCTTGTTTGGCATGATAGTACACACCCATAATCTCAGCACTCAAAAGGCTGAGGCATGAAGACTGCCATGAGTTCAAGGCCAGCCTGAGCTACATAGTAAGTTCAAGGGTAGCCTCAACTAGACGGTGGGACCCTGTGTCCAAAAAAAAAAAAGAGGAAAGGTAGAACTGATCATCCTTTTCTGAGCTCCCAGTGGCCCGTGCAGATTTCTACCATGATTATATCAGTATAACAAGTTTACACCTGTCTCTTCTTCTAGACTGTAGATTGTTTGGCATTTCCTATGTTCAGAACACAGCTGGAAGAGAGTCAAGACCTTGGTTGTAACTACTGAGTAAGCTAATTACTCTATATTTTGACAGATAGAAACCATTACTGGTGAGAGGGCACTGGGAGAAAACAAAGAAGCAAGGCTAAATTTCTGCTATCTTCAAATGTTGTCTAGCGGAAGAGACCAGGTATCCAAGGAAAATCAATAAAAAACAAAGGGAGAGTAAGTCTGTGAGGAACGCAGCAAACAAAGGGGTCGATGAATCCATATAACTTAGGAACATTTTAAAGATGATGAACGAGGGAAGATTTCACTGAGAAAGGAAAAGGAATTTCCCATCTGGAAATACAAGAAAAGGGATGTGGGAACACCCTAAGGCCAGCTATGAATGGAGACAAGACAAGTATATGGTGCAAAACCTTCTCTGCAGGAGTAAAAGGTTCATAATAGGGAGGTAGGTGACAAACAAATATATGAGTGATAGGTTGAAGAGGTTCTGCAGTTAACTGAAAGTCACTGAAGGTCACAGAAATGGAAAAAGACAGGCCGGACATGGTGGCTCATGCCTGTAATCCCAGCACTTGGGAAGCAGAAGCAGGAGGATTGCTGTGAGTTTGAGGCTAGTCTGGGCTAGACAGTGAGTTCAGGGCCAGCCTGAATTACAAAGTGAGACCCTGTCTCAAAAAAACTAAAACAAAAACAATAAAAGAAATGGAAAAGGACAGAATTTTAGGAAGACTATCTTATTCAAGCAAGATACAATTTGGGTTGTTTTGTTTTGTGTGTATGTATGTTGGGGATGTGGTTTTGAGACAGAGCTCACTATGTAATTCAGGCTGGTCCTGACCTCACTACGTAGCCTGGGCTGGCCTTGAACTAGTGGGGATCTCCTGCCTCAGCCTCCTGAGTGTTGCAATTACAGGCATGCGTCACCATGCCCCACTGCAAGATATAATTTGAAGAGAAGAAACCCCAAGATCTACCTCCTCCTTTAGTTTTGTCTGTAGGAAGATGGTGAGGCTCTGTAGCTGCTTGGTCAGCATCCCCAGCTCTTGGGAATACTGCTGTGTCTTGTGCAGATCTTGCTTCTGGTTCTCTGCTATGGTGCTAGCCAGGTCAGCCCTGGAATAAGGAATGGGGAAGATGACCGAAGGCCAAGTTATCTTGTCTGAACACCTCTCCCAAAGCCCCTGCATGCAAGGAGAGAAACCAGAGGCTTGATACAGTCACAATTCCCTCTTAGATAGTCTGGTTTCTAAAATTGTTTCTGGTTAAAAAGAAGCACTTAGAAGAAGCACAGAAAGGGAGAGGTCTTACTTTAGGTTCTCGACAGTGTCCTTGAGAGTCTCGCACTGCAGGCTACGCTCCCGGAGTGCGTCCAGTGTGGTTTTCAACTGACACTCAATCTGGCCCAGCTCCAGGTGAGCAACCTGATTCTCTTTGTCTGTAAACTGGGAAGACAAGAGAAGGAAGGAAGGTAGGAGCAACAGACAAGGGGGACAATGAGTCTGAGTAAGGACCCTGAGAGCCATTGGCCAGAGGCTTTTTTCACTCTGTCATCTCAAGCCTCACCTCAGGGCCATCAGGTAAATCCCGCACTCCTGAGGTTTATCAGCTCCCTTACCTCCACGGTCTCCTTCAGGTCCTGCACTTCCTTGGCCAATACAGCCTGTTGATGTTGCAGTTCCGCCTGCATTTGTTTTAGTGCCATCTTTTCATTTTCCCATCTGCCAGAGATCGTAAGTTAAATACTGCTTGATCATACATGCTGGGTTCCCACTGCCACAATAACCCAACAGGAACTCACTGAGCAGCCTGTTGCTCATGGCTCTGGGTAAGCTGGCAGAGCAACTCGTGCTTTGTGTCCAGTGCCTGGGTACAGTGGGCATGCTGATTCTGCAGCTCTTTGAGCTGGCTGTCCGCATCGGCCAGAATCTGCAGCTGAGCCCGGAGATCTAGATCAAAAGTATCCTAATGACATCACGCAATCATCATGCTGGAAAACCTTACGTTTTTGATGCAGGGTACTTCCTTGTTCCACCACTGCACGCCAAGCCTTAGCAGGCTCAACTGCTTAGACAAGCACACACATACCTGTTGCTAAGCGACTATTTTCCACCTTCAGTTGTTCTATTTGGCCTTTGCAGTCCTCTAAATGGGCAGAGACTTGTTCCATCTCCCTGGAAATCTAAAAGATAGTTTTCTACCTATAATGCTCCTTGAGTCGAGATTGCCAAGACTTAGTGCAGCTTCTCTTTTTGGAGAAGTCAGCAATGACCTTGCTTCTGGGCACCAACATTGCACAAAATAAAGAAAAAAATAGATGAAAAATACTGCTGCAGTAAAGAAGGTGTTTCCAGGTGTAGTGAGGCATGCCTATACTTTCAGCACTTGGGAGATTGAGGCAGGAGGATCACTGTGAGTTCAAGGTCAGCCTAGGCTACACAGTAAATTCAAGCTATGTCATGAGACCCTGTCTCAAACTAAAACAAAACAAAAAAGAAGGTGCTGATAAGCAACACTTAGGCTCAGATCTCATTATAACTTAGGGATCTGGCTATTCTCTAAACCTAGGATAGAAAGACCAACTGGAGAGGCAGATGATACCCCCCACCGGAAAGGCCCTGTACAGGCGGAGGAGAGTTTCCAATCGTGGTTTGTACCTGCTGCTTTTCTTTAACTGCAACCTCATAGTCCTGCAGGGCCTGTCGGCTCTTGGCTGTGAGTTCTTCTGTGAGTTGTCGAGACCGACTCAGCAAAGCTGTCCACACCACATACTAGCAGAGGGAGCAAGTGGGTCAGGAGAGCACACCTGAGGCAAGCTCCTCACAGGTATGGCTGTGAGGAATCGGATGGCCCAGAATACTCACATCCAGCTGCATGGATGTCCAGTCCTGTTCCAGGGCAGAAGTCACACTCGCTGTCTGCTGAGCCAGCTCTCCTTGCTCCATATGGAAGCTGACCTACAAGGGAAGGGTTGTCTGTGGAGGTCGCTGCAGGGCAAGAGGGACGTGACCATCTTTCTTTGCCAATGTGTCAGCACACACCACAGAAAAGAAAATGCTCTTAAATTACCAACTGGGCCTGGGCATCCCGCAGAAGGCCTCTGAATTCCTCTGTGAATTTCAAGTCCTTTTCCAGCTGGCTGATGTGCTGGCTGGCATGTGCACAGAAAGCCTCAAGCACCGTCTCTGCCTGTTTAGGGAAGAGGTTGTAAGGACAAATAGGATGTAGCAGGGGAGCAGCACAAAACCCCATAACCATCCAGTACCTTAGTCGTTCTGCATTCCCCAGGCAGGTAGTTCTTAGCCCCTTGTGTGTATCTCAAGTGCTTTCCTATAGGAGCCTGAGCTGGACACCTCCCAAGTAGACTTGGGAACAACGCCTGGCACCTTACCACATCCTTGCCTCTGAGGGCCATTTCCTCTCTGTGCCTTGCCTCCTCCCTTTCTGTTTTGAAGCTCTGGAGCTTTGCTTTCAGTTTCTTCAACATATCAAAGCAGCAGGAGACCAAATTTTCTGCAAGGCGAGACTGCAAGATAAGAAGATGCTGTATTTGCTTCCTTTTTTGGCTTTTAGCCCGAGCAGAGGTCTCTACCTCCATCTCAACTGCTTACCTCCTGACTCACAGTTGTTTTGTCTTCTTCGATGTGCAAAAGGGATAGATGAAGCAAGGTGGTGAGTTCCTCAGAGACTAGCACCCATAATTGCTATGGAGGGAGAGAGATGGACGAGCTGGATAACATTTAGCCCCAAAGCAGGAAGCAGGGGAACTGGGAGGAAAGCCACTGACTCCAATTCCAAGCTCTGAATAAGGAGAAGTCCTTCACAAAGCAGCAATATTTAGGACACTCCCTCTACCATCTCCTAACCACCCAGGATTCTCTGTTTTTAAGCTTCACAGGAGACCCTAGCAATGGGATAAGGTCAGTTAGCATTTACCATGATGTTCTTGGCCTGCTGCAGGGCCTGTCCGATCTTTTGGGTCTCCTGAAGATATTGAGGTTCCTTATTTACCTACTCAGACAAACAAAATTATTCCTTTTGTTTAAACAACGTCCCTCTATATTCCCTTTCCCCTCCACTGAGCTAAAGGAGCCTCCACTATCAGAAGCAGGACTAAGGACTACAACTAGACGAAGCCAAGCCAGAAAGATAATTCAAGACTGGCATGCTAGTGCACACCTATAAGCCCCGCACTCAGGAGGCTGAGGCAAGAAGATTGCCATGACTTAGAGACTAACCTGGACTACATACTTCAAAGCCAGACTGAATTATATAGCAAGATCTTCCTTCAAAAACAAAAAAAGAAAAAGAAAATTCAGAAGTAGGTACAAAAAATTACTTGTACAAACTTTTTAGAACCGGGGATTTACTTCAGTGGTTTCACTGTCTGCCTCAAGCGCAAGGTCCCAAATTTAATCCCTGGTAACCATATACCACAAGACCAAGCGTGGGGGCTCACATCCGTAATCCCAGCATGAGGGAGGCAGAGGCAGGAGGATTCCTGTGAGTTCAAAGTTAGCCTGGGCTACATAAAGGGCTCAGGGCCAGGCTGAACTACAAAGTGAGACCCTGTCTCAAAACAACAACAAAACTTTTCAGAACAAGGTCCTGAATTCAATCCCCATTACCAAAAATCAAAAACAAAACAAAAACACCTTTTTCTCTAATTATGAGGATAACACATATTTATTATGAAATCTTAGAGACAAAAACATGAATAAAAAGGGACAGAGAAATCATTAATAATTTCATCACATCGAACAATTTGGGGTTTTTTTAATATTGGAAATTAAACTCAGAGATTTTACACTGACCTATATCCCCAGTCTTCTTTTTATTTTCAGCACTGGGGATCAAACTCAGGCTCCTGTGCTTCCAAGGCAGGCATGGTACCACTTAAGCTACATCCTCAGCTTTGACAGCAGTGAATTTTTTTTTTTTTTTTAATTTTGAGACAGGGTCTCACTTTGTAGTTCAGGCTGGCCCTGAGCTCAGCCTCAAACTCACATCACAGCAATCCTCCTGCCTCTACCTTCCGAGTGCTGGGATTACAGGCGTGAGCCACCACGCCTGGCACTGTGGTATGTGGTACTGGCTGCTGCTGGGGTGAGTCTCCACACTCAGTATGGTATGTGGTTACCGGGGATTGAACCCCGGCCCTTGCGCTTGCAAGACAGGCGCCAGAACCACTGAGCTAAATCCCCGGCCCTGAATTTTTTTTGAGACAGGGTCTCACTTTGTAGTTCAGGCTGGTCCTGAGCTCAGTCTGGAACTCAGCAATCCTCCTGCCTTTGCCTCCCAAGTGCTGGGTTTACAGGCCTGAGTCACCATGCCCGGCACTGTGGTATGTGGTACTGACCGCTGGTGGGCTTGAGTCACCATGTCTGGCCTTGTTGTATGTGGTTACCAGGAATCAAACTCAGGACCTTGCACTTGCCAGGAAGATGTGGCACCACAGAGCTAAATCCCTACCCCTCTCTTTACTATTTTTTTTAGGTTTTTTGAGACAGGGTCTCGCTTTGTGGTTCAGGCTGGCCCTAAGCTCAACCTCCAACTCACATCACAGCAATCCTCCTGCTCCTGCCTCCCGAGTGCTGGGATTACAGGCGTGAGGCACCATGCCCGGCACTGTGGTATGTGGTACTGATTGCTGGTGAGCATGAGTCTCTACGTCCAGCATTGTTGTATGTGGTTACCGGAAATCGATCCTGGGCCCTTACACTAGCAAGGCAGGCATCAGAACCACTGAGCTAAATTCCTGGCCCCAACGTTTTAATATTTTAAAACAGGACCTTACTAAATTTCTAAATTGCCCACCCTCAGCTCAGAATTTGCAATTCTCCTGCCTCAGCTTCCAAGTATTGACACTACAGGACTTTTAGTAGGTCTCCCACAGCCTCACCCCTAACCCAATCTGTTGCCATCTTTATTCAGAACTGTATTCCCTTAGGATATATGCCTAAAAGTAGTTATGAGGTCAAAAGATTTGAATTGTCTTAAGAATTTTACTTAATTGCCTTCAAAAGAGAATGAACCAAGCTGAGTGTGATGATACACACCTGTAAAATCAGCAGTCTGGGAGGCTGAGGCAGGAGTATCAAAAGCTCAAGCCTAGCCTGGACAACTTAACAAGACCCTGTCATAAAATGAAAAAAATTTTTTAAAGGGCTGGGAATGTAGCTCAGTGCAAAAGCCTAGCTTTAATCTCTAGTACCACCAAAACCAAAATAAAAAACAGTATGCCCCGCAGAGTGGAAAGTACGAGCTCAAAGACAGCAAAGCCCCAGGAAGCCTCACATTCTAGGAGAAAAGTAGCTTCCACATTGCCGAAAGGGAGCCATTATCTAGAAAAGGGCTGTTGCTGTAACAGTCTGGCTTTCAGGAGGGAAAACTGCATCATTCTCAGATCTCTTGGGGCGCCTGGCTTCCTTTCCCAGCCACTGTCATCCTTATCAACCGCATCGTGCGGAAATGCACGGAGCACCACCGGGCAGGACACACAAACTGTTCGGAGCTGGGCAGTCAGGCAGGTGATGAGATTAATGTGAAGGAGGCAGCCGAGCGGCAAGGACGTGCCTGGAGCTAGGGAGCGGCTGCAAGTGATGTCATTTCCCCTTTTTGGTTCTGCTTCAGTGGATTCCAAAGGGACCTGGCAAGCTCAGGGGAAGAGGTTACAAGGCAGATTCAGGGATGGGAAACAAGGTCAAGGACCAGAAAAAAGGATAAAATGATAACACAAGAGAGAAAGTGAGCTAGAAGAATGAGGTTCCCAGGATTTTTAGCTTAAGTCTTCCACAGGCAATCATTATTTTGAAGATATTCTCAACTCAAAGGAGGTCTCTGGACATTAGGGAACATCTCTTCTTCTCTGCTATGTGGTACTGAAGATTGAATCCAAGGCCTTCATACTGAGCTACATTCCCTCCCCATTAAAAAAAGAATTTGTGGGGCCGGGGAGTTAGCTCAGTGGTTCCGGCGCTTGTCTTGCAAGCGCAAGGGCCCGGGTTCGATTCCCCGGTAACCACATAACAATACTGGGTGTGGAGACCCACACCCAGCAGCAACCAGTACCACATACCACAGTGCCGGGCGTGGTGGCTCACACCTGTAATCCCAGCGCCTGTAATCCCAGCACTCGGGAGGCAGAGGCAGGAGGATTGTGATGTGAGTTTGAGGCTGAGCTGAAGGCCAGCCTGAACCACAAAGCAAGACCCTGTCTCAAAAAACCTAAAAAAAAAAAAAAGAATTTGTGTGTGTGCATATATATATATTCCAAGTGTGGTGGTACACTCCCATAATCCTAGCACTCAAGAGGCTGAGGCAGGAGAATTGCAGCATGTTTGAGGTCGGCCTGGGGCTTAAACTAAGCTTAAATCCAGCTTAGACTACACAATCATCTCAAGGCCTACCTGAGAATTCTGCCAAATGCTAGGTTTATAGACAGATATATACTACAAAGCTGACTCACAGAACCTATATATTTATTCTTCACAGAACTCCATTCTAGGGCCTGGAAGTGCAACTCAGTGGTAAAGACCTTGCCTAGCATATACGAAGCCCTAGCTTTAACCTCTACCACTGAAAAATATTTTTAAAAGAATTGCATCCTAATATATATATTCTTTTTTGTTGTTTTTTGAGATAGGGTCTTGCTTTATAGTTCAGGCTGCCCCTGAACTCAGCCTTAAACTCACATCATAGCAATCCTCCTGCCTCTGCCTCCCGAATGCTGGGATTCCAGGCGTGAGCCACCACACCTGGCACTGTGGTATGTGGCACTGATTGCTGCTGGGTGTGAGTTTCCTCGGCCCCCTAATATATTTTTATATTTTAAAATCTGTTATTGACCTACATCTCTGCAACAAAAGTTCATCTAAATTTAAAAATTCTTCTAAATTCCTTTGACAGAAGACTTTAAGTGAAAAAAACACCAAACCTTTCTTTTGTAGAAATATTTTCATCAGTTGTAATCATTATAATTTTTAGTAAAACCCTATTAAATAAACCCTATATTTTATGAATAAAGCTCAACTCTTATTTGGAATCACCTATTAATGAAATGGAAATTCTTTCCCCATATTAATTCATGTATTTGTAGATTACTATAGTTCTCACAAGACACAGTTCAGCAAAAGTTCATGACTATTTTCCAGTCTAATAAATATATGTACTAAGAAATCTTCATATAAATTTTAAAAAATAGTAGGAAGGGAAAAAACGAAAGATGGGCATGTCACTCAGTTCTAGGAATATTATCTATAGACACTTACTAGCAAATTTGCACCAAAAATATCTAACGATCCACTAACATAAACTCTTCTTCCCAATTTGCTGAAAACATGATGTTATGTAATTATCACAGTCATTTGCTTTCTCAGAATGTGCAAAAATATTTTCTGTTGACCTTGGATTGTTATATAAGATTTGAGATAGGAAGTATATTCGTCTCCAGTACAGTGGGGAAGGGCAGTTAAAATGGGAAAGTAGAAAAGAAAATATCAGTAAAGAACACAATTGGAAGAGAAGATCCACACACTGATTCTTTCAAATCTTTTCTTGCTTCCACGGCCTTGGAAAGTCTTGATGTACACTAGGGGTGTAATAAGTATCGAGCCTTACGGGTTTTTGTAGATTCTCAGTTTTCATACAAATTCTACAGTAAAAAGTCTACGATTAATGAGTCCTCTTTGGCCTCTGACAGTTTATCAGCTTAAATTCTAAGGAAGAGGGGCCACCAGGATCCTCAGGCTTTGAGAGGAAGCTTCTTACCTGACCAGGACAGGTGTCTGTCTGGGTGCTGAAGTCCCGTGTTTCCGAGTGAGGGACAGCCAGGTGGCTCTTCCAGTCCTGTAGCTGGCGGGTCAGAACCTCCAGAATGACAAGAGAGCTCATCAGATTATCCTCCAGGTCATGTCTAGACAAAGCAGTCAGATCTGGTGGATGATGGCTGCAGCAGAAAGAGAAAAACATGAGGAAAAGAAAGGGAAGGAAAGGGGAGGTCACAGGGCTAGGCTAACACAGCTCCAGAAGCACAAGGATATGGGGCACTTACCCCCAGAGGGGATGCTGTGTCTCTGCAGTCCTTTCCTTGACGCCTTGCAGCCCGTTCTGGGATTTGTCTGTACTCTTTTCCTGGGGTACTGGAGGAGTAAACCAAGTCCCCACAGAGCAGGTAGAGAAAGAGGCAGTGCCAATGGCAGCGTCGTGAAGCACAGAGGGAAGGGATAAACTTTGGCGTAGATTTTCTAGCATGACTGAAGTATTTACACCTTTTTCTAGCCAGGCCAATGGGGACATCCAAGTCTCTGAATCACATCCTCGGATCCTACCAGCATCTCCCGCTGACCCTGGAGCTGCCTGGGATTCCAGTGCAGCTGGGTCTGGTGTCAGACATGTGGGTGGGACATTGTCCACATCTGAGACAAGTGTTTGCTCTTCCAATTCAACCTTTTCAGGGAGTATGGGGAAGCTCATTTCTCTTTCCTCTATAGTTCTGTGCTCTAACATTTCCTCCCCTTGATCCGCACGATTGGTGGGGAAATCTGCTGGCAAACCAGTTGAAGGAGAAAGCCAGAGAATGGAGGAAGGCATTAAGTCATTATTTTCAGAAGGTACTAAGTCCTCAGGTACAAACTCAGTCCTACTGTCCCTCAGACCATCCTCGGAGCAGGGTAGTTGTTGCTCAGAACTGGGATTTGGTGGTGAATCCAAAGGATGAGATGAGGAATTCTGAAATGCAGGTTTCTCAGGCACAGCAGCAACAACTTCTAGAAAACTATCTTCCATGCAGGGCGCTACCTCCTCCCTCACTAAATCTGCTCGCTTCAAAGGCTCATTTAGAGAGCTGCTCTCTGTCTCTGCCATGGCATCTAAATGAGCCTCAAGCATCACGCCTTGTTGCTGCTCCGCTGGAGAGGATTCAAGGACCATGGTTTTAACCACACGGTTGTCCAGTGGGCTTATTCCTTCTTCAAATGTTTTGGGAGTAGAGTTGATTTGGGGAGTCAGATCTAGGGGCTGCTCATCCAAGTCATGCTGACAAGCTTCTAGCCACCTGGAGGGACTACTGAACTCTCCTGAAGTGGTGTCTGTCCTCTCGGCATTGACAAAACCCAGTAGAGACGAGTTGTTGCTGTCTTCCTGCCAAAGAAAACAAAAGCGGTTGACAATGCAGTCAACTCAGTTCCCAATAGATATTTATGGGTATAAGATAAAATCCAAATTTTTTAAAAGTTTTCATTAATTCTGCTTAGGCAAGAACTTGGCCAATTCTTGTTTCTAAAGATCAAACAGTGGAGAAAGAAAAGTTAACCATTTGGGCCTTTGCAAGTGAATCAGCCTAAAGAAACTGGGAATATCTATCTATATCATGGGGAACTGTTAGCTTGAATGTGACCTTGTTCCTTTCACTTCCTAACTTCAGCTCATTTGTAGGAATCTAGAGTAGGTAGGGACAGACAGATAATATAATAAAATAAGGCTGATGTGTAGGTCAGTGATAAGAATACTTGCATAACAGCCCATGTGGCCCTGAGCTGGATCTCTAGCACTGCCAAAATAATGATGATAAAAAAACAAAATCATGGTCAAAAAAGAAAGAGAAAGCAAATATTCATATTTCATGAGTAATGATAGCTATAACTGATTTTTTTTTTTTTTTTTGACACAGGGTCTCACTTTGTAGTTCAGGCTGGCCCTGAACTCTCTATGCAGGCCAGGCCAGTCTGGGACTCACAGCAATCCTCCTGCCTCTGCCTCCCAAGTGCTGGGATTACAGGTGTGAGCCACCACACCTGGTATTGTGGTATGTGGTTACCAACTCGAGACCTTGTGTTTGCCAGGCAGACGCAGGAACCACAGAACTAAATCCCTGGCCCAGCTACAACTGAATTTGACCCTAAGCCTTTCTTTGGTGGTGGTGGGATGGTACTAAGGACTGAACCCACAGTCTTGCACATGACAGGCCTACAGCGAACTACATTCCCAGCCTCTAGTCCCTGTTTTTTTAGTGCTGACAGTTAAACACAGGACTTTAACACTGAACTACATCTCCAGTTTTTTTGGTTTCTTTGCTTTTTTTTTTTTTAAATGAGACAAGGTCTCATTTTGCAGTTCAGGCTAGCCCTGAACTCACAGCAATCCTCCTGCGTCCGTCTCCCAAATGCTGGGATTACAGGCATGAGCAACCACACCCAGCATTGTGGTATGTGGTTATGAGGGATGGAACTCAGGACCTTGTGCTTGCCAGGCAGATGTCAGAACTACTGAGCTAAATTCCTGGCCTGGGTCTCTCTATCCCACATCATTTCTCCAGTGTGAGAAACTGAAGGTATAAATGAAGTCCAAAATGTATGACAGGTATTGTGAAACAGGAAGAAAATGCTCAAAGGGAAAGAGGAACTAGGGAGGGGCAGGGAAAAGCGAAGAAGGGAAAGAAAAAATTTGATGGTTAAAAAGGTTAAAACAAGAAACAAAAGCTTATGTATATGGGGGTAGGATTGAAGGGAGGGCAGGGGAATGGGAAAAAGTGAGAATCCAGAAATATTATGTACAGGTAAAAATTTTCAATTAAGAATATGATCATAATGCATTCCTAAAATGTACCAAATAAACTATTTTTTAAAAATTATGATGATGATGATGATGATATAAAATAATCACTAATTAGATGTGGGGGCACATGGCTATAATTCTAGAACTCAGGAGGCAGAGGCAGGAGGATCACTGAGAGTTCAAGGCCACTTTGGGCTACTTAGTAAGTTTGAGGCCAGCCTGAACTGTATAGTAAGATCCTGTCTCAAAAAACAAAACAAAACGCCCCGGAAATATCAACAATAATAATAATGATCCTACAGTATAACTCAATTCCAAGAAGAGTTTTGACTACCTCCTGGGATGGATGGATATGGCTTCACTGTTGTACCAGAGATCTCTCCATCTGTGAGCTCATGTTAGATAAAGACCACTAATTAGGATGAAAGATTTCCCAGTAGTTTGGTAAAGGTCAGATGGGGGAGGAGTTCATAAAGCCAATAGCTAAATAGAAGTTTGAGTTCTCAAAGGATTTCCTTTAACCAGCCCTAGGGCACCTCTCTGTTGGCTTGAATAACTGTAAATGGATGTCACTGTTGTACAGACTTCATTATCGTTATTAATTACTACGTTCCAGCCCAGGCCCTCTGTTCCTCTGAGCTCTCGGCCTGGGCACACAGCCCAGTCGAGCAGCTGTCCAGACGAATCTCACCTGCAGCCCCAGTTTGCACAGCGATGGGGTCAGTGTGGAGCACAAAGAGGGCCCCTGTCTTGAGTTGCAGTCACTGGGCTGCAGAATAAGTTCCCGAAGAGGAGTTCTCATAGCTGATTGCCCCTGAGAAATAAAGCCAAAAGAAAAGAAATGTAAAAAAACTGTTCCTACTCAAGTCGCACTGAAGGAGCAAGACGAACAAAGAACCCAAACACTCCTCAGCCCTAGGTTCAACCTAGCTTTCCAGGACCTTCGAACCCAGCGCTCCCGCCCCGGTGACCCGCCCCACCCCCCAGCTCTTTCTCTGCGAAAGCCTTCCTGCTCACCGGCTGGGGCGAAGGCGACAGGCTAAGGTTCAATTTCTTCACTCGCCACATCTTCAACACGGAAAGCAGGTCGATCACCTTCCAGACCAAGTCCGGTTCGCCATGTTCACCCGCCGTCTTTATTTGAACCTCGTCTCCGCTTCCTGATTGGCTGGAGCGCCGCAGTGCGTCAGCCTCGGTGATCCACTCGGAACTGGAGTCCGGCGGGTGGGCGGGACTGGCGCGGACCGCGCCCCTACCCGCGTTTGGCAAGCCTCGGCGACGGAAGAGGATTGGTGTTCCAGATCACCCCCCCACCCCCCCCTTCCCCCCACCCCGGGTCACTCAGAGTCCTGTAGCCTCACTTCGAGACACCACCTCAGGTACCTGGAGAGTCAAGGAGTCCATCCTTCCCGGTTCCAGTGGCCTTCCTTCACGCCCTGCCAGGGAAGCAGTCTCCATGGCCTGGTTTACGGGCTGAAGCCTCCACGGGGAGTCCCAGTGGGAAAAGTGAGTGGAGGCGTCCTTAGGCTTGGTCTGTCCACCCATCCACCACGGGCTGGGAGACGCAAATCTCAGTCTGAGCCTGTAGGTCCTGACTAAAGATTTCTGGGCATTTCTTGGGATTAACCTTAGAGCTAGCAACAAGTTTTCCGGAGTAGTAGCTAGTAAGAAATGTACTGAACATTTATTATTGTGCCTGACGTTGTATATTCATTTAATTCTCTTAAGAATCCGTGAAGCTGGGCCAGGGACAGCTAGTAGCTCTGGCTTCTGCCTGGCAAGCACAAGGTCGCAAGTTCGATCCCCATTTACCACATATCACATTGCCAAGTGTGGTGGCTCATGCCTGTAATTCCAGCACTTGGGAGCCAGAAGGAGCAGGATTGCTGTGAATTTGAGGCTAGCCTGGGCTACATGGTGAGTTCAGGGCCAGCTTGAACTACAAAGTGAGAGCCTGTCTTAAAAAACTAAAAAAAAAAAAAAAAAAAAAATCCATGAAACCATTACAAACTGCAACCCTTTCTTTTTTGGTCGAGACAGGGTCTCACTATGTAGTCCAAGCTGGCATTGAAGTCGTGGGGCCTCCCAAGTGCTAGCATGACAGGCATGTGCCACCTGACACCTGGCTCCCCATTTCACAGGTGAACTGGGTCAGAAAAGCCAAGCTCCCTACCCATACTGTCCACTACTGCATCCTGTCTCTCCAATCCATTCTGTACTGAAATATGTCCACTACAGGTAAAACTTGTCTTTCGATGTTTATCTTGCTTGGAGACAATTTATGCTGCCCAGGCCCAGTTTTTCTATTAACCCATATGACCTTTTTATTTGATGACCTCTTTAAAGACCCTCCTCAGTTCAACTGATCTCACCTAAACTGCCACATAGCTGGTGCCACGCCCCCGCCGAATAAGGCGTGACAAAATAGGGACTGGGGTCCCGGGCGGAAGACCCCTGTGCTTGAGGCTTGAGGCTCCCCAGGCCTAGAGCCTGAGTTGAGTATGCTTCGCCAGGAGGCGCGCAGTTAGCCCAACAGTATGTAAAAACAAGCCGCTTTCTCCCTTCTAAACTATTCTGTTTTTCCCTGTGAACTATTCTGTGCTTTCTCACCAAGCAAAAATAACATAAGCAGAAAACACCTTATTAGACATAATAGTTTCAGCTGAAATAAAAATAACATGGCCACCTGGCAAAAATACATCAGCAAGTACAAAAAAATAAATTAATGCTCACATAAAATCTATGAGAACAAAATTAAAGAAATAGCAAAGATCCACCCCCTTAGAAAAGTTGTGTACAAAACACACTGATCTACAAAGATTTTTGTGGTCATGAAAAAAATCATCACTGGGGCTGGGGAGTTAGCTCAGTGGTTCTGGCGCCTGTCTTGCAAGCGCAAGGGCCCAGGTTCGATTCCCCGGTAACCACATAACAATACTGGGTGTGGAGACCCACACCCAGCAGCAACCAGTACCACATGCCACAGTGCCGGGCGTGGTGGCTCACGCCTGTAATCCCAGCACTCGGGAGGCAGAGGCAGGAGGATTGTGATGTGAGTTTGAAGCTGAGCTCAGGGCCAGCCTGAACCACAAAGCGAGACCCTGTCTCAAAAAACCTAAAAAAAAAAAAAAAAAAAAAATCATCACTGTCTCACACGACCTTGCACAATGCCAAAATGATTGATCACTGCTCTGTTTCTGTTCTTGTTTTTTCCTTAAACTTTTGTTAACCTGTAACAATCACCCTTATTTTGCAAAGCCGAAAAATCATGTATAAAAAAGAGCACAAAAGGCCTAGTAAATTTGCAACAACATCACAACCTCTCTTGTGTTCGTGTGTTGTCTGTCCATTCCGACTCTGTTCATTCCTGTCTTCGGCGATCCCAGGCCCTACACCGCAAACAGTCGCCGGCAGCTGGGACTACAGGCTTGTGTCCAAAAGGTATTTCCAAGTTAACTGAACACTCAGAACTTTTTTGTGATACTGCCACTTGGATCAAGGTTCTAATTCATGCTAGGTAAGTTCTTTAATACTGAACAACATCCTTAGCCCTTTCTACTTGAGACAGTCTCTAAATTGCTCTAGCTACCCTCAAGCTTGGCTTGTAGTCAGTCCTGCCTCAGCCTCTCTAGTGGCAGAGATTACAGCTATGTGCCACTGTACTTGGCCTTTTTTTTTTTAACCTTTTGAACGTGATTAGCTGGTAGATTCTAAGTGACTTACATGCTTTGCACTATACTTCTGGAGGACAGTGCTGCTCTGGAAACAATGGTACCAGCATAAAGGCACTAAGAGGTAAAAACTGCTTAAACGAAAAGTGGGGAAGACAAAATATGGACAGTATTGAGCCTGGGTTTACCCAAGACTCAGCAGATGGAATCCCGAGGAGTATTTGTAGTGAGTCAAAAAGACCTTCAAAATAAGACATGAGTGGGAAGTGTGGGAAAACCAAGGCAGAAAGCTCAGTGCCAGTAATAGTGCCCTGTGTTAATAGGAATGCGTGAGTACCAGTGCTTAGTCCTTACTGCAGCTGTTATGTCAGATGCCAAGTGGGCAGCTAAAGGGATATGGTACTTCCAACAGAAAACTTGGAAATGGGAGGGGTAGAGGTAAAGTAAAATGTGAAATAACAAAAAGTTAAGTGTTTATATTGTTTTCTGTAGTTTTAATTTGATGTTTTTCAACAAATATATTATTTTAGAACATGAAACAAATCAAAGGGTACAGACTCAATCAGGCATGGCGATGTACTTATCCCAGTACTTAAAGAGGCTAAGACAGGAAGATTTCAAGTTCAAGCCTACCCTGGGCAATACAGTAAAAACTTGTGGTTTTTTTGTTGTTGTTATTTCTAGACTCCCATCCAGGCATCCTCTTATGTACAAATTCCATGGACATCTTTAAAACTATATATGTCTAGTACTCAGAAGGCTAAGGCAGGAGAATCCAAATTGAAGGCCAGCATGGGGAACAGCTATTAGCAAGATAGCTATCTCATAATAAAGTGTTGGGAATATAGCTCAATGGCACAACATTTGCCTAGCACGTGCAAACCCAGGTATTGAAAAAAATTTAAATGCATAGAAACATACATAGTAGCTTTATTTACTGATATATATACATCATAGGTTTTTCCTCAGATCAATTGGTGAAGAGTCTGGGTTTGAAGTTTCATGCTTTTTCACTTGCATTCTTCCTGTCTTCCAATCTTCTCTTAACATTTTCTTTCTAATCTCTGAACTTACCCTCCCCTCACATACACAAAGTGGTGAGGGAATCAATTCCTTTGCAAACAGGATTTTCTGATTTGTTTCCTATTTAATGCCCCCAACCCCCATACCAGGAATCAAACTTAGGACCTTGTGCTTGTCTGGCAGGTATAGTGCCTGCTGAGCTAAATCCCAGACCCCCGTACTCAATGTCTTCTAAAAAACTTTCCAAGCCAACTCATATAGATCTAATTGATTTGGGCCAGGGAGTTAGCTCAGTGGTTCCGGCGCCTGTCTTGCAAGCGCAAGGGCCCGGGTTCGATTCCCCGGTAACCACATAACAATACTGGGTGTGGAGACTCACACCCAGCAGCAACCAGTACCACATAGCACAGTGCCGGGCGTGGTGGCTCACGCCTGTAATCCCAGCACTCGGGAGGCAGAGGCAGGAGGATTGTGATGTGAGTCTGAGGCTGAGCTCAGGGCCAGCCTGAACCACAAAGTGAGACCCTGTCTCAAAAAACCTAAAAAAAAAAAAAAGTGCACTAGATCTAATTGATTTGTCATTTCATATTCTCATCCAGTTCTTTTCAAATTTGTAAAAACTCTGTAATAGGGGGCTGGAGATTTAGCTCAGTGGTTCCAGCACCTACCCTGCAAGTGCAAGGTTCCAAGTTTAGTCCCAGTAACCACATACAATGCCAGGTGTGATGACTCACACCCACCAGCAATCAGTAGTACCACACACCACAGTGCCAGGCGTGGTGGCTCAACCCTGTAACCTCAGCACTCGGGAGGCAGAGGCAGGAGAATCGCTGTGATGTGAGTTTGAGGCTGAGCTCAGGGCCAGCCTGAACTACAAAGTGAGACCCTGTCTCAAAAACAAACAAAACCCCAAAACTGTGATAGCCATTAACTGCCGTCATTCTCACATTTTATTTATTTATTTATTTTTATTTTTATTTTTTTTAAGGTTTTTTGAGACAGGGTCTCGCTTTGTGGTTCAGGCTGGCCCTGAGCTCAGCCTCAAACTCACATCACAGCAATCCTCCTGCCTCTACCTCCCGAGTGCTGGGATTACAGGCGTGAGCCACCACGCCCGGTACTGGTATGTGGTATTGGTTGCCGCTGGGGTGAGTCTCCACACCCAGTATTGTTATGTGGTTACCGGGGATTGAATCCAGGTCCTTGCGCTTGCAAGACAGGCGCTGGAACCACTGAGCTATATCCCCGGCCCACTCACATTTTATTTTTGATGTGTTCTGTCTACTGACTTGAATAATGGCATGTTTGAATACATGGTTTTTATGTGGTCAAGATGTAGTCGCCATAGTACTTATATTTCTTGCTTTGATTGAGCCATTTATGCATCAAATTTTCATGTAAATATGTGCATCATTTACTGTGTTTTCATTTTCTTTTCTGGTTTAACTATCTCCTCCAAACCAACTGAAGGCACAGTCTTTCAGATAGTCTAAGAATTTTGATATTTTGATTATCATATTAAAATCATTATCTAGTTTTGAATATGGTGAAATAAGGATCAAACTTTTTTTTTTTTTTTTTTTGAGACAGGGTCTCACTTTGTAGTTCAGGCTGGCCCTGAGCTCAGGATCAAACTCACATCACAGCAATCCTCCTGCCTCTGCCTCCTGAGTACTGGGAGTACTGGGATTACAGGCGTGAGGCACCACGTCCGGCACTGTGGTATGTGGTGCTGATTGCTGCTGGGCTTGAGTCTCCACGCCCAGTAGAGGATCGAACCCGGTCCTTGTGCTTGCAAGACAGGCGCCAGAACCACTGAGCTAAATC
>PVIR01010610.1:0-49659 GCA_004026965.1 Petromus typicus | reverse complement strand
CCTAAAAAAAAAAAAAAAAGAAATACCTGTTGTGGGAAATAGCTGTCAAATTCATTCCAACGAAAAATTTAAGTTGAGTGTGTCCAAAGGTTGGTTGAGTACCCACAGAAATACTCCAGGGTAAGTAGACATGAACCCCTTCTCTTTCCAAGTAATTTACAATCTGATGATGAAACAAAATATATAAAAGTAACTATTTGAAGGTGAATTTGCGGGAGGTCAGTGGTTTTCAAAATGGGGTCCAGAGACCTGCAGCACTGGCACTGTCTAAGAACTTACTTTAAATGCAAATTTTTAGCCTTTTCCTATGGAGTCAGAAACCCTAGGAAGAACCTCGTGTTTTGGCAAGACACCCAGAAGTTCTCAAAATTCTCAACTTTGAGAACACCACTTAGCCCTAACAAGCACACACCATGAGGCTTTAAAGAAAGAGCTCATATGTTGAGTGGCAGTGAAAGGAGAGGCAGGGGATATTTCTAGAAGCATGCTGCATATGAGATAGGCCTTGAGAAGCGAGTAGGATTTTTATATTTATATGTAGAAGATCATATTTACTACAGTGCCATCTGCATGTTTATGTATTTCTTTTTACAGAAGTAATTAACAGCCTGGACTCTTAACTGAAAGATCTGCTAGCTGTCCCTTCCTCGCTTTCTAACTGGCTCTGTGTGAGTGGAGGCTTCCACCAACATATGCTCATTTACAGAACTGCTAACTGGTGGAGGCACTTGTCAGAGGACGAGCTCCATCCAAACATAGCTTGAACTCAAGCTGGGGATTCTACCTCTACATCTGAGTCAACAGCAGTTCAGAACACCTTTGACTCGTATGTGGGAAGGGACTGTCAGGATCATCGAGTCATTTGAACTGATCAAATGACCTCTCAGCTGGCCTTGATAGGTAAGCAGTGCCAGGACACATGGCATAGGCATAGCTCTTGCCCTAGATTACTGATGTCTCTGTAGCAAAAGGGGACAGGATATAGCTTGAGGTCAATTCCGGCCCATCACCTGCCTTTGTAAATATTGAAACACAGCTATGCCCATTCATTTATACATTGGCTATGGCTGCTTTTACTTAACAGCAGTGCAAACTTCTAATTTCCTCTCTGAGTTTATATTAATAAGAACTCAAATTGTAAGTGACCAAAACCCAGTTCCAGTGTTTGGATTAACAGCCTGTTGGCATCTGTGCCTTTGAAGTCCAGGGAAGGCTGTCTGGAGCAACTGTTCACTGGAGTCCCCACTGCTGGTTCCAGACGGACCATCTTCTTTGTGCGGGCTTCTCCAGTCATGTTTCACCCCGCCGTAGCTCTCTCCCTGGTCAGCTGGTCCGGCTCCTTCTCTTGCCTCCCTGTCCATCTCCATCTCGCTCTCTGAGCCTGTCTGCTCTGCTAAGTGCATGTCTCTCTCCAATGTGGTGCTAAACACATGAGATAAGACAGCAGAACAGTTGGAAAGTTTAAAAAAAGACTCAGAAATAATAAGGGTTTGCTTGTATTCTCTTAGAATCAAAGCATATTTAAGCTGGCAACAGGACTAAAGCACATCTTTAAGCCCAAGTAGAAAAAAAAAAAAGATTCATAAATTTGTTTTAGTTGGCTCACATACTCTTTTTCATTTTTGTTTATTTAATATTTGAGCCAAAATATAAAAGCAGAGAGTTTTACTTTAGAATCAAGATTTCTTGTCTCCTTGAGCCCACGTTCCCAAGTGGCGGGACTCAGCTGGAATGGGGTAGCGCTGTGTCTGTTGGGCCACAGCTCCTACTTCCGTTGTCTGTGTTCTCTTTTGTCACTCATCTGCCCCCTTTGTGCTAGGTGTATCCCTCTGACCTCCAGAGATGGCACTGCCCACCTGTTGGTGCCTGGTAACCCCTGCAGTCTCAGCCAGCTTCCCAGGTGTGGATGCCCATTACTGAAGAGGCACCCCGTTTCTCCACTCCGGGCATCTCTGACTTCTGGGAATGTCTGCTCCATATGTCTATCTTATTTAGCATCCTCAGGTGGATAAATGTCTTTTTACAACTGTCAAAGGCTCACCAAGACAGTGGTCTATAATTTTCATCCACGGGGCTATTCTTTCCCACCTTCTTTCCCTATTCACCAACCTTAAATTCAGTTTATGAGCAGAGGTGTATTTTAGAAGCTATTTGACATCAAGTTCATCTTGACTGAAATCTCCACTTTTACAAACAATATAAAGAACCTGAGTTGGCAAAATTTTTCTGTGAAGAACCAGGTAGTGAATGTTTTAGGCTTTGCAGATCAAGTCGACCTGCCTGCCACGATTCACCTTTGCTGCTGAGTGCAAAGTCAGACATAGTGGGTACGTGGTGGGCGAGGCTGTGCCCCTGTGAAGCTATCACAAGACAGAAGGTCAGCACTGACTCTGAGATATAGTTCGGCCACTTGCCCTATGGAATCATCCCAGGAGCCTCAGGAGGAGTGTAGCTTTACATGGTGTGTCTCAACATTACTCGTCTTTCAAGGCCAGCCCAAATGGGACACTCTCATACCACTTACCCCATTCTCTTGAAGGATGTTAACCCTAAAGCCTCAGGATGCTTACATGCAGCGTTTTTCAGAGATGTTCTAGAGAGCACTGAGAGCCCTTCATGCCCTTTGACGGGGTACCTCACCTTTTCTCTCTCATCTTTTCACGTGTATACAGTGGAGTTTTTCCAGAGGCAGTTATGAAGTTATCATTGATGTGTGCTTGTATACTTGAAAAAATTTCTCAGATATGATTTCTAATATGATAAATACTTCTTACTATAACCGACATAAACAAAAGGTCCTTGGAAATCACAGTATCAGGAATACACAAGAGTCCTAAGACCAAAAATTTTCAGAAATGTTGACATCTTAGGTTTGTAACTGCACTTTCTATACTGCAGAACATTCCCTATCTTATGGTATGGGGACTTCAGAGGGTACTTTCAACAGAAATGTCATTTCTCATAGCTAAAAGCTTTGCTAAACGGAGTGTTTTGTGGTCACATATGAATGGGCATAAAGTAGATTTCCACTCTTTACCAATGTCTGTTATAGATCACTGTGTTCCAAGTGCCATGGTGGGCGTTAGGTCTAGAGCTGAGCTCAGTGATTAGCATCTCTGCTGTCATCAAACTTAAAAATAAAGTGGAAGAAACATTAAACAAATGACAACAACTAATTACATCAATACACATTGAAAAGTGCCACCAAATGAAAGTGCCCAGGGTGCCAGGAACCAGCGACAGTGGTTTTTGTGTAGCTGAGGGAAGTCAATGAAGGGCTTTTGCCCTGAAATGTGCAGAATAGAGAGGGTCCTTCTAAAGTAGCATTTCTCAACATTCACACTGTTGATATCAACCAAGAGGTAATTCTGTGTTAAGGAGAGGGAGGGACTATCCTGCACGTTATAGGGCACTTTGCAACAGTGCTGGCCTCTACCCACTAGATCCTAGTGAAATACTTGCACACACGCCAGTTGTGATGACCATTCTTGGACGATGCTGAGAAGCATTGTCATAAGAGCCAAGGGGGAGAATTGTCCCTAGCTGAGAACTGGCAGTCTAGGGAAGATGTGGGGCAGGAAGGTTACTACTGAAGTCCAAGCTAGAGAAGCTTGTGGGTGGAAGAAAATGGTAGAGATGGAGAGGATGCCGGCCTGGAGAGCTATGGAAGGGAGCCAGATGTCTACGTGTGGCTGGGTAGCAGACAGACTAGAAAGAAGTAGGAAAGTAAGAAAGTGAGTCTCAGGGTTCATTGTGTGGAATGAGTGACTGGTTTCATAGAGGTCACTGTCACAACCTGGCTGTGAGACCGCAAGGTCCAGGGCTCAGAATCCACATTAGAGTGAAAGAAACACCTTTACTCATCTCCCTCCAGCAGCAGCCTGTGTTGTTCATCCTGCCTGGTTGGAGATGGCTCTAATAACAGACCAAAAACAGCTCTTATGTAGAAAAATGACAACTTTAGAAAAGAAAAGCCATCTGGCAGAGCTGAGTGAATTAAGTAGTGTTTAATCTAGCTGTGTTAGGACATTGTTTCAATGCCAGTTGACTCTTTTAAACATTTGTGAAGGTTGGCAAACACATCCAAGAAAATATACTTAACAATACTCAGAAAATTGGCAAATTATTCAATGATAGTATTTTTGAGACACATTGCTATCTGATATCAAGATTTCGTAAATTCTCGTCTCAGTGATGGGCTCTGTGTGGCTCTTCCTTTTGATCACTAATCCAAGCATTCTTAGCCTCCAGTGAGAAGAGACTCCTGAAGAACTTGTTCAAAATGTGAAGTTGGGGTCGGGCCTCTCCAATGCGTGTTTTAACAATGTCCATCTCCCTGGCCCTGCCCCGAGTGATTCTGAAGCAGCTGATTGGCCCATCGCTGCGAGAAACACACAGTAAAGCTTTCTCACAGGCATTTGGTGAGATCCCTTTTCTGCCATCGACTTCTGCTCTGTGCTGCCTTCATCTCACCTCTAGCTCTGCTTGGCTGATCTGTTTGTATCCAGAGCTGCTTTTATAGCCTCCCCCAAAGCTCGGCCATCTATCGCACAGCACCGTTGGTTCCATGGAGCATTTGCAGTGACAAGTGACAGGCCCAACTAAAACCGGCTCAGGCAACCTAGGCTCTTTTGCTCTTCCAAACAGGAAGCCCACAGAGCCCTCAGGGGCTAAGCCACACCCTCAGATCCTGGGTTCTTTCCACCTCCAGGAGACCCCTTCAGAGTGCAGTTCCTGTGGCACACACAGAAGAGGCATCCACCGAAGAAACCTTTCCAGGCACCCCGAAGCTGCCCCTCTTGTCCTATCAGCCAGGGTGGCATCACATGCCTTTGCCCAAATCAACACATTGGCAAAATAAGGATTATCAGGATCTGTTTTCCCAGGGAAGATTCCTTCTCCGAGTCTAAAAAGGTTACAGTCATTCCCAAAAGTCACGGTTGTGCTGAGGAGGGTCCTCTAAGAGAGAGGGACTCCATGAGCAGGAGGAGAAACAGCTTAAGGAAGACGACAGCGGGGCTTCGTCCAGTGCTTCTTCCCCTCTCCCCACAGGGGGCCGAGTTACTCCAGCCGGGTATTTGCTCCACCTTGCTCATCACCCCATCTTGACTATAATTTGGGTGAAAACTATAAGATTTGTACCTAAATTACTTGCAAGTGACAAATGCCAACTCAGACATTCACGTGTGTTTTGGAAAAGAGATGTATTATATGAGTTTATATCCTGGGAAAGTTTGGAAGTATGCAGGCCTTAGGCCCATGAGGCTCCACAGAGTCATCTGAGGCTTTCAAGGGATCTGTCTACTCTTTGTCTCTCCCCAGCTCTGAGCCCTCGTCGGTGTGAGGAACAAGGTGGCACCAGAAGCATTAGACTGTCTCCTCTTGGTGTAGTGACCAAGAGCTTTTTTAGAAAAACCCCATAGAGCAAGGTCAAGTGCCTGTCGAGTACATGGAAAGGAGTTTGGGGTGCCCTGGATCAGTCAGGTCTGGGCTACTTGCCCACCCTCTGCCAGGACAGTGACACCTCCTAAACTGCACGCAGTGGCGTCCCTACAGTCTCTGCCTGACAGAATCTCTTGCCAAAGGGAGCAGAGAGCAGACGTGGAGCAGGCAAAACATTGATGTGCACTACATTATGGGAGGACATTCCCCTTGGACTAAGTATAACCAGAAACAACTTGCTGATACCCACAGAAATTCGGCATCTCCTCCAGTTCCCTGTAATATATAAATTAAATTTTAAATTTTGGTAAAACTTTGTTCATGAAGATTTTAATAATTTTCATTTTGCTGATTTGAGGGAAGAGTCTTTAAATTATTTTCTCATAAATGATGTTGAAAGTATCTTGTATCTCGTATCATCTTTTGACATTTTTCTTCCTTCTTCTCCTTGATTTCTTGTCTCGACTCCTTAGTCCCACATATCATGGACCAGTAACCTACTAAAACGTATAAAAATGCCTCATGCCGTGGTACTTTTCTCAGTTTTTCTCTTTCCCTCTCAGAAATATTTTATATTTTGATTGTTCTCAAGCAGAAATAATTTGTAACCTTGCCGTGTCGTGTCTGAACTCTGGTGATTCTTTTACCAAGTTCCACCTTGGCTGGTAGGCACTTAGGTGTATATTTTAATCATTCATTTACTTAACAAGTGTGCTTGGGGCCTTGCTAGTACTAGGTACAACCTGAACATAGAAATACAATTTAAAGAAAAAATGTCTACCACATCCTGGAATGTTTTGGGGAGTAGAAAGTACATTGATCTTTATAGCTCCAAAATTTTTACAGGAGGAGGAGAAAGGGAGAAAGAGGAAGAAGCAGAAGACTATTATCATTATTTTTATAGCAAGCTTTTGTTTAGGGCTTACCTTATACTAGATGCAGTACTAGGTACATTTATGTGTATTGCTTTCTGATCTTTTCAGAAAACCCTGAAAGGTCAGCGCTGTTATTTCCATTTCACAGTTGGAAACATTAAGGCTCACTGATGAAGCGCCTTGCTCAAGCTCAAATAGCCTGTGAGAGGCAGAGCCTAGATTTGAACCCAGACTTGACAGGTTCTGCAGCCTGTTCTCTCTCCAATTTATGGAAGCTGCTCAGTAGAACTTAAAAATTGACTTTTCTTTGTCTGTGAAGGTTAAGATTCAAATGGCTCTACAATCTTACATACAGAATGCAGAATGTGGACTTGAAGTTGTGATTCCTGTAGTGAGGATAAATTTCCAAGGCCGTCTTCTCAGCCTGACTGCCCTGGTAACAAACACTCCGAGGCCTCATCAGCTTGTCCTCATCCCCAGGGCTCCCTGATCTCAGGTGCGCCTCTCAGAAGGACTTTGGGCCTTAGTTTTTTCATTGGAAAAATTGTGAAGCTTGGTGCTGACCTGCTGACTGTTATTTCATCTACTCTCAATAGATGCACTGTCCAGCACAGCAGCCTCTTGCCCACATGGCACTTGAGTTCTGTAAATTAGCCATTGTGTTTTGGGACTCAATTTTTTTAAAAAAAATTATTTTTTAGTTTTTTGAGTCAGGGTCTCGCTTTGTAGTTCAGACTGAGCCTGACCTCACTATGTAGCCCAGGCGAGCCTTGAACTTGCAGCAATCCTTCTTCCTCTGCCTCTGTGCGTTGGAATTACAGGTATAAGCCACCATGCCCAGCTCAGCTTTAAAAATTTTAACTAATCCTAATTTGAATTTTACCATGTGTAACTAATGGCTACCACACTGGACAGCATCAAACTGTAATCATCTTTGTCACTCTTTGGACCTTTCTATGAACTCTAGAATAACTCGTTAGCAGATCCTGAAACTAAACTGTTTGGTTGCAGACATTTTTAATGAAATAGCAGAAAGTAATAAAAAGGAATGGAATAGAAAAAGAAAAATTATCAGGAAAAATCAATACAGAAATTTTTCTTTCACATATTTGTGTCCCGAGTCATTATGCAAAATAAATTTCTTCCAATGGATCATAGTTTTAAAAAAAAGTTTGAAAACTGCTGTCTGCCTGTGAATGATATTATTGAGACTCTGAGAGTGACATTTTTATGTGATGCTTCCATACCCAGCCGTGGGCTTTTCAAGACCTCGTTTCAGGAATATGTTCTTCTTCCAGATCCTACAGGCATGTAGTAAACATGTGACTTCTCTCAGACAGTAATCACAAGTGACTTTGTGGTCATCTGTCTGAATCCAGAGACCCAGACTGGTGAGCCAGAGGCAGGAACTCATTTGCACAGTAGACCTCTTTAGGACTGGAGTGTATTTGAGCATGACCATAGTGCCTTGGGCCTATTTCCCTGCCCCTTTAGGTTGCCCAGTTTCCTCAGTTTGGGACCTTCAGTTGGATTTTGCCATTTAAATCACCTGTCTGTTCGTTTTGTGTTAGGCCTCTGTTTCATAGACATAGAGCAGTCTATCTCAGGGATGGTGAACCTTTCAGAACTTTCAGTGACACGTGCCCTGCGGCACGCGTGCCATTGGTTCACCACCACTGACTGACTGAAAGGAACTCAAGATATCACAGAATGCAACCTTTTCACTTTATAGATGGGAAAACCAGGGGCGGGTGGGGTTTGAACTGCGGAGGCCCTGCAAAAGTGTAGTGGCTAAGAGGCTGGGAATTTAGCTCAGTGGTTCCAGCACCTGCCTTGTGAGCAAAAGGCCCTGGATTCCATCCCCAGTAACCACATACAATTCCAGGCGTGGTGACTCACACCCACCAGCAATCAGTGCCACATACCACTATGCCAGGCATGGTGGCTCACACCTGTAATCCCAGCACACAAGAGGTAGAAGCAGGAGGATTGCCATGAGTTTGAGACCGGCCTGGGCTTCATAGTGAGTTCAGAGCCAGTTTGAACAACAAAGTGAGGCCCTGTCTCAAAAAGAAAAAAAAAAAGTGGCCAAGAAGGCACTGACTCTCAAAAAGAAGAACGACACCTTGACAGAAATTGCTGTAAAACGAGGAACAAGCAGGAAAAGGAGAGTAAGAGACAGAATTCTCCTCCCTGTCGGAACAGGGAGGTATTAGGAAAGAAGGAAGAAGAGAGTTGAAAAGGGAAAGGCCTCGCACAGCCTGACAGTTGGCTTAGATTTCTGTGGGCACTGCCACAGTCCGAATCATGATGGACGGGCTTCTAGTGAGTGGAAATGTCTTTGGTGTCCAAAGTATTGGCCCCATGACTCAAATTCCTACAGGACTTCCCCATGGCCTCTGTAAAGAGGTGCCACAGAAGAACTTCGAGTGTGTTTTAAATGGCTTCCTCGTGGCCCCAAGACCTCAGGCAGTGTCCATGACCCCAAAGTATGGTTTTCCCTGTTTCCTGCTAGTGCTGCTGGGGTCTGCCGGATGCAGATTCTGAGTAAGTTATTCCCTTCTCTGCACCCCAGGGCTGCACCCAGAAGGATGAGCATGGGAGGAGGAGGGCCAAAGGCTCTTGGGCCTCCGTGGGGTGAGTGGAGGTCTTGCCCGCTTCTCTCAGTGGCTCGAAGTCCATCTGTCTGGGTCCTAGGTTGGGATCACACTTCCAGTTTCTGCCAGTGCCTGATGGTACAGGAAAGAAACTGGCAGGGAGAAGGCAAAAGGAAGAGGTAGGAGTCATGGTGACCTGAAAGAACCTAAAAACAAACACCAGGCCTTCCAGATAAAGCATGTCTGGGAGCCACGTCCAATCTGTGCAGCCCTCAGTCCAGGAAATCTCCCTGGTGACACAGCCCAGTGCGCCTGTGTTCCGCAGGTGGGCTGCAGCAGCGTCAGTATAGGCTAGAGGCCATCTGATCATTTCATTTCAAGAAAGGTTCATACGGTAGCTTTACCTGTTTTTTTTTTTCAAAACTTCCAAACTACTTGTTTTCTGTACTGTTTTACTTCAGTGCGGAAAACCTGGGAGTGGAGAGCAGCCAGGTTGCCAGCTGGTGTCCCTAGATTTCCCTGCCGTTCACTGGCACTTGATGACCAGCCAGGACCTCAGGAAGCAAACACTGTACAAGGACTAAAACCTCTGGCTTGGAGGTCAAGGGACTGAGTCACTCAGAACACAAGACAATTGCTGCCTTCCTGCAGTTTCTCTATTTCCATCATGGTTTCCAGGGCCCCAGACAAAACCCCAAATAGTATTTTTCAGATAAGCCATAGAGGTAGTGGAAGGAGCGTCGCCAGGCTGGAGTGCATTCTCCCGATCAGGGATTCTTGGGCAGCTTCCAGTACTCAGATATGTCAGAGGGGAGGGGCCAGGTCCCTCTTTGTGCAGGATGCCAGGTAGTAGGAAGCCTGCTGGGTGTGAATCCTAGGAGAAAGAGAGAAACTGAGTCTCCCACGCCTGCTGACTCCTGCCTAAACCCTTGCTTTACCTGTGGGGTAACTTCGTATGAATTATCCTGTGTATGCATCCTGTACAAAATAGAGATGATTACTTTCCTGGAGCTGCTGTGAGAATTAAATGAGATGACACCTACAAAGCACTTAGCACGGTGTCTGGCGCGTAAGAACTGCTCAATTAACGTGAGCCGCTTTTAGACGCTTGCCAGGCTCCTCAGTATCGCTCACTGGGAATTGTAAAGATGGTGAGGGGCACAGTCAGGGTGATCAACACGTTGGTGTTAATGGTAGGTGGCAAAGTGGGACATGCACCGAGGCTGGCAGGCTCATGGGGAGTTTTTCTTCCCCAGAAAGCTTGTCTGTTCTCCAGTTGTCCTTACACAGTAGTACTGGGTTGAGTGTTCTTAAAACTCCAGAGCCAGCACAGCCAGATGGTACTTTGAATCATGAACCCACCTTTCCTTCACCCACCCCTCTTGTGCTTCCCATACTCAGCAGGCAAGTCCTCAGGGCCAGGATGGGCAGCAGAAAGCAGGGACAAAGCGCTGCCTTCCTGCTGTAGACTGCCGAAGGCCTGTGCCCTCAGAAGCACAGGAAGGATTTGCTACAAAGCTAAGTGTTCTGGACAAAGTCCAAGCGAGGGAGGACAGAGCAGGCACCTGTGGCCCAGCTAAGAAGACCGTGCCGCGGCCCAGGGGCAAGGAGGACAGTCTCCAGGAAAGAAATGAGGACACAGATTTGTTTGAAGCCTTAAAAAGAAGCCTTGTGCTACCCTGTGGGAGGAGCCCAGAACACAGGCGTGGAAGGAGAGGCAAGAGCAGGCAAACCAACACAGCCATAGTCACCACCCGTCTCGAGATACTGCTGGGGTGAGACAGAGACCCTCTTTGTGAGTAACAGAGAATTCCTTGACGTTGTGGGCTACCGTGTAGCCTCCTTGCTCATGAGGCTTAACACTGTGGAGGCCACTTCAGGTTTCACCCGAATCCTCTGCGGTCACCGTCCCATGGCAGCAGGCCACCAGATAAGAGCAGTCTGCCTGGCCAAGAGCTCACATTCTGACACGATGGCCACAGGGCCCCAGAAGAAGGCAAGAGGCTGGGCGTGAGGCCGTGGAGGACTCTGTCGCTGGATGTCAGAAAGCATTCCTGACCTGCTGACACAGGAAGCCATGGCCAGCTTGGGGTTGTCTGCAGAGAGACGCTGGACTTCTCAGAGGGCCCCCTCTGCCCTTCTGCAGCTGCCAACCCCTCAGAGCGTCCTCAGGGGACCAGTCTGCACATCTGCACTGAGACAGTGTGGGGCCTCCCCGTCTGCAAGGGGGAGCTGCTGAAGCTGACGCACCCTGGCCTGGGAGCAGACTCAGTTTCCTCTCTGCCGAGAAAACTGGGTTTCTCTTCCTTGCCTCCTGTTCTGTACTCCGATAACCTCCACTCATTATCTTTCAGTGTTTTTAAATTTTTTAGCAACCAGGGGCCGGGGATTTAGCTCAGTGGTTCTGGCGCTTGTCTTGCAAGTGCAAGGACCCGGGTTCGATTCCCCAGTAACCACATACTATACTGGGTGTGGAGACTCACCCCAGCAGCAACCAGTACCACATACCACAGTGCCGGGCGTGGTGGCTCACACCTGTAATCCCAGCACTCGGGAGGCAGAGGCAGGAGGATTGCTGTGATGTGAGTTTGAGGCTGAGCTCAGGGCCAGCCTGAACCACAAAGTGAGATCCTGTCTCAAAAAAACTAAAAAAAAAAAAAAAAAAATTTTAGCAGCTGGATGGCTGTTGTTGGGGTAACTTCAGTACCCCATTAGCATCCTGCCCTGACCCTGCTCTGTCCAGCAGGGGTAACCGTTGCTGCTACTTTGGGTACACAGTCGTAGGCAGTAGAGTTTAGAGGTAAGAGAGTAGGACTTGAGTCAGACTGCCACGGTCCAGGCTCTGCTTCTGCCAGTTGCTAACTGTGCAGCCTCAGATAAGTGGCCTCAGCTCCGCGGGCCTCAGTTTCCTCACCAATACGATACAAAGGCCCTTCTAAGTTGGGAGAGCTCACTGAAATGAGCACTCTAAATAGTGCCTGTCACCCTCCCAGACCTGCCTCCGCCTCCACCATTCCCCTTCTTCCTGCCTGGCTCCATTTCCAGCCTCCTGTGCTCCATGTCCTAGAGCACTCACTACGCCCCAGCCCTCTTTTGATGGAACCTCAGCCTAACCCCAGACACAGAGTCGCAGCCTTGTGTGACCCTCAGCTTCCTGCTCAGACCCTGGGGCTCCACACCAGGCCAGCTCACTCTCTCACTTTGCCTTCCTTCTTGCCATTATCCAGAGCGGCTCTGTGGGCCTGGCTGGACCCTGTCTCCTTGTCTGTGCAGTAAAGCCACTGGGCCAGACTCTTGCACTTTCTCATTCATTCAGCAGATCTGAAAGAATCAAAGAGCACTGGAAGAGCTCTTCTGCATAGCTGGCAGTGGGTGGAACAGTAAACCAGAAACATGGGCCTTGCCCTTGCAGAGCTCATGAGCTAGACCATGAGGACAAGCTTCCAGGCCCTTCTGCCAAGAGTCTGAATCTAGGCATCTACTGCGTGGATGTGGATGTAATGGCACGGCACGATGACAGATATGTGGCCCTCAGGGGTGACCAAAAATGCTAAATCACTGGCTTGTTCTTAATATGCACACCCAGCAAACACCAAACTCATCCCCTGAAACAGCAGATGTACACGAAGTACATCACCCCAGGAGAGCACAGATCATAGTCTCTCCTTCTTCTCACAGCAGGAAACAGCCAGTTCACAGATTCTGCTGCAGATATATCAAGAGTATATCAGCCACCCACCTCTAAAACCCACAGAAGTTCACAAACAGGGAGCTCCAGAGGAAAGAAGAGGTTGCTTGAGGTAGCGAATGGTCTGCGGCTAACAGCTTTTATCTTGACAGTCAGCAGGAAAGGAAACCCAGGAAACCTCTGCTGGACTTGTCCAAGAATGGACTTGAGAAATGTTTGCTCAGGACCTGATGGGCAGGAACAATTGACAAAGAGTCACTGTACTGGGCTCCAGGTCCTTTGCTATTAATTATTGCTTATTGAACCCAACTATGTGCCAAGCAATACACAGGATCTTTCCCTTGATTCAGTCATTGAATACTCTGACAAATAACTTGAGTTATTTCCACACTGGGGATAGGAAAGCTAAAGGCATGAGGTTTTGAAACGCTTGGTCATTCAACAGGGCTTCAGTCCAAACCCAGCCTGCTAGCTTGGGCCACAGGGTACGGTGCCACCCCACGTGCCTCTCACTCCTCCCAACTTGGGGTCCTGGGACAGTGTGGCTATAGGAAACAAGGGGGTGCCATGGGCCCTGGTCCGAGTCTGACATCAGTCATATGCCATGTTGTGAGCTCCCAGACCTCCATGCAGACCTCCACCTTGTGGACAGCTTTTTTTCCTCCAAACCTAGTGTGTCCTCAAGAACATACTCAGCGTACTTGGGGCTGTAATGAAGTCATGAGCCCCAGCAGTGTGACAGATGCTGCACGCTGCCCTCACCTGCGTGTGCATTCCGGGCCGGACTCCTGCCAGCTCCGTGCTGACCCAGCAATCTCTGCTTGATGTCTCGCTTTCCAACAGACGCTTCACTGTTTTGATTTCACTTCCCTCCAATTATTCACAGTTGTTATGCTGTCTCCAAATCAGTTTTGTCACTCTTTTAATTATCCCTCAGCGTAACATAGGTGCTTCTACCTCTCAAAGACTATTTTAAAGATCTGTTTAAATATGGAACATTTTTATCTAAAAGGCTAAGTGACTATCAGTGAAGGGGGAAAGTACTGCACGTGTAAAAAGAACATACTTTAGGTTGCAGTGCTTACGAGAGAAATCGTGCCGCTGAGCGCTGTTACAAGGGGCGAGTAGAGCTGACAGCATCAAACAGTCTGGTTTAAAAGTGGACCCACTAGTGGAGAGCGAAGAGTGTAGGAGAAAAAAAACAGGTAGATAGACAAAGGTAGAAGCAGTAATAAACCCCTGCCCGATCTTCTCTGTGACTGAAGAAGAAATTAAGGCCAGAGACCTTAGGTGTTTTGCCCAAGCTGGAAAACTAGGTAACAGCAGAGGGGATTTGAAACCTGGTTACTGCCGGGCCTACCCGTCAGATAAGCACTTCACGGAAGAGGGCGAGGAGGAAGCAGCAGGTCCCGGAACCGGATGCTACTGAGGTCACCCTGTTCCCCGGGCAGCCACCCTGCTGCCCTTAGTGTGTTGTTCTGGCCCAACATAAATGAACTTCAAATGATCCTTGTAGCATTTGGAAAGAGCTTCATTCATAATTTAATTGTGGAATTAAGATCATTTCCTGTAGAAGTCTAAGGATTTGGTGTGCATATAAAAGGAGACAGGGCTTCAGACTCTTAATTTGTAATATCAAAGCTATTGACCAGCTAATTTTCTGACTTAAAAAAATTATACTGACAGCACTGCCAGCTGATTTTCTTGCTTTTATTCTTGGAAAGATTAGAATTGTTCAGTCATTCAGTGCCCCCAAAATTGTCATTTTTTTAAAAAGAGAAATCTATATTTATAACACTGCTTAGAATCAATCTTTTGTTTCCAGATCAAACTCAGGGAGAGTGAACATGTGTGTAATTAATTCCTGTTGTGAACTCTTTTTTAAATACAACTTTAAAGCTCTTCAGAGATTAAAAAAAATGAATAATTTATGTCAGAGGTAGAATTTCTAAATTAACTTGTACATTTTATTTTCATATGACCAGGATTCAAGCACGTTTCTTTTTCCCTTGCCTGGTGTTCTATTTTTGAAACTGTCATGCTACATTATACATGGTACTCACTAACGGCATACAATTATTTAAATGTCAATTTATATAAATTACAATTAAATCAAATTTAAAAGCCATTTTCTCAGTCACACAAGTACCCACTGGCCATGTATAGCTAACACCTCTTCCACTGAACAGTACAGATATAGAATCTTTTCATCATCTCAGAAAGTTCTGCTGGACAGAGAATGTCTCTCCTTGGGGACCTTTATTGGCCAAATAATCCTAAACAAAGCCAGAGGGACCTTGCATGCATTTTGGAAACATATCACATAATCCACACATGTAAACATGCTCGTCTCATGGATTATCTCACAAATGAACAGAGCTAGTGTCCTGTGAAGCTGATACCAGCTCTTAAGCAGTGGTCTTGGGGTACGTGGTTCTTGATAGGAGATAGTTGGAAGAGCTGTGCGTCAGTCACCCTGGAATTAAAAAGACATCTGCCCACAAACAAATGTTGTAAACCAAGAAACCCAACCTTACTAGGTGTGATGGCTCACGCCTGTAATACCAGCACTCAAGAGGCAGAGGCAGAGGCAGGAGGATTGCCATGAGTTCAAGGCTAGCCTCAGCTACATAGTGAGTTCAGTTTGATCTACAAAATAAGACCCTGTCTCAAAAAAAAAAAAAAAAAACAACCCTTAAAAAATGCAACCTTAATATTTTCTGAGATGGGAATTAGTAGAGACTGTAACAGGCAGAAAATCAATAATCAAATCTCAGCACGTTGGGCAGGGACTGTGGCTCAGTAGTAGAGCACTCACCTAACGAGCGAGGTCATAGGTTTAATCACTAGCATCTCAAAAAGAGACAACAGAGGGAGAGAGGGAGAGGGAAAGAGAGAGAGAGAGAGAGACCCCATCCATACTTACACAGAGAGAAGGTTAGAGTAAGGTTAGAATAAGTTCCTGATCTAATAACCCAATAATACAGAATCTTACTGGAAGTGAGATGATTTCCTGGGCAGGAACCCACGGGTACTCTCAGCCTAGCTTCTCTGCCCCTGGAGATCCCAGGAAACTCTGTCCTACTCGCCACACCTGTAAAATCCTTTTAAAAGACAAAAACACAGGGCTTTGTTATGTGGTTTGAGCTGGCCTTTGAACTCTGTGGCCTCCAAGTCATGATCTTCCTGCACCAACCTTCTGAGTGCTAGGGCTGCCGGCAAGGCTTTGCTTCTCTTTGCTTTCTGTGGTTGAGCCTGGCCAGCAAGTGCTCTACCACGGAGCAACATCCCCAGCCCTGCAGGATCATCACTGGATACATCAGAAGTCTGGAAGAGCTGGACCCAAGGACTGCCTGTGGGTTCACACTCACCCCATGAAGCGCATCCTCAGCCAGTTGGGACTTCTACCTCCTAACCCCCCTCACTCTACCTTGCTGCCTTTTTTCTAGTTCAAAGGCCGAGGTAAGACAGAGGCCTGTGCTCACAAATTCACTTCCTCATGAAATCAAATCAGACTGATCATGGAAGTTGGCTCTTAACCTTAAGGCATGTTTGATTAGCAGAGATAAATGAAAATCTGCAGTAACTCTGCAGGGGCTTTCAGAGACTTCCAAGAGCTCCCATCACTGATGGGGACCATGGTACTTTTTCTTCTTATTTTATTTTCAGACTCATAGCTTTGCTTCCCTCGGCAGTGGTAGATCACCACACTGCTCAGATAAGCAGATTTCTATTTTCTCACAATTTGGAGGAAAAGAAGAGAATAAGTTACTTTCCAGGAGACAATGAGCAGAAGTTAGAAAAAGAAGAGTCATGTATAAATTGCAATAGGCAGTTTAGGGATTTAGCAAGACTTAGTCTTTAAATAAAAAGGGGCTAAAGACATAGCTCAGTGTGAAGGCCCTGGATTCAAGGAAAAAGAAGAGGAAGAGGGAGAGAAGAGAGGAGGCAGGAGGAAGGGGAGGAGGAAGATGGAAAATAGAAGGAGGAAGAAGAGAGAGAAGGGAGACGAGGAGAGGGGAGGTGCAGAAAAAAAGGGGAAGGGAGAGGACAGGAGGGGAGGAGAGAGGAGAGGCTCCGCCCTGGTGGACTATTCTGGAGAAGGCAGGTTAGTCACTCTGAGCTGGGGGATGATGTCGTGGTCTTGATACCAGTAAACATTTTCAGGGCACTTAATGTACTTTTTCACGTTAACCCATTTAATGAGTCAGTGATTCTGTCAGCTAATGCATTTCTACTTATCTTGAACTAAAAACAGAAACAAAGAGTTGAATAATGGGAGAGAGAGAGATTGTGAGGAGGATATTTTTCTCCAGTCAAGTTGGCAAACTTGTCACAAGCCAGTTTCAGGTCTAAGCCACCAGCCCTTTTCCTTGCGGTACACTTCTGACTCGGGATAACTGCAAGTAGGAGATTATCAGAAGCCCTGTTTTCCGTGTCTTTGCTTTAAAAAGAGGAATGTGGATGAGGTCAGTTATGAGGCTTATAGGGCTCTTTTAGATTAGGAAAATAGTTGTAGGACAACGCATAAGAGCTGCTCTAATTAGAAGTGTGAGAAGCCAGGTGGGGCAGGTGGGATGGTCCAGGCTGTGCACGAGCAGGTTAATAGATTCCAGGGGTCAGGTGAGCACTTAGAAATCAGCAAAGGCACCAGCTTCCCTGTCACAGTCCCTGGAACACCTTGGGTGTTTTCCCACTCTTAGGGAAAGCACTATTCAGACAGTTTTACTGTCAGTCCTAAGGACAGCCCGTTTCCAGCCGAAGTGCCTCACCACATGTGCCTTAATAGCCCATCTGTAGACAACGCCAACTCCCTCCACTTTACACATCTGAAAACTGAGGCCCAGACAGGGGCTGTAACTTCTTTAGCTCAGAGGCTGTTTGGAGGCAGAATCAGCTTACATTGCTTTGAAAGCCATCAGCCGATTGCAGGACCCAAATTCCCTTTGACAAATTGGCGACCTTATTTTTATCTAGAGATCAGAGTCAGCACTTCAGGACCATTTGCTTTAAAATGAAATTCATTCATATTCATTCTTTGTCTTTCTCTGTCTGTCTGTCTGTCTCTGTCTCTATCTCTGCTGGTGGTAGTACTTCAAAGTGAGCTACATCCCAACCCTTTCTTTTATCTTTTATTTTGAGAAAGGGTCTTGCTAAGTTGCTAAATGACCCAGAGAAAGCTTGCACTTGGGATCCCTTGCCTCAGCTTCTCAGAATGCTGGGAAGACAGCAGTACACCTGCATGCTTAGCACAACCATGTGTCTCTTAATGACAAAGATACATTCCAAGGAATGCATTTTTAGGTGATTTTGTCACTGTGGTCTGTGCAAACATCAAACGTACATGGGATTGATTGATCAATGATCCAACACGGTCTCTTGATTTAATAGAGTAGTAAATGAGAGAGATGTATGTATGAACTACTGCCAGCATAACATGGAGTCCTGTGCTACAGTCATGTTTTATAGGCTGAAGTAGTACATCCTCCAATAATAAAAGTATAGTAGAGCAAGTATATAAACTAGCATAGCCATCCATTATCATTACTGAACACCGTGTACTATGGATAACTGTACATGCTGTACTTTTATATGGTTAGCAGTGTGGTCATCTATGTACCCGTCAGCATAAGCACATAGCAACGTGTTGCTCTGGGTGCGACTACAGCTGCAACATCACTACATAGTGGTAGTTTTTCAGCACCATTCTGATGTCATGAGACCAATATCACATATTCGATAGCAACTGAAACATTGTTTTGTGGCATCAATTTCTTTTATTTTTCTTTCAGTTAATATTACGATAATCTTTTTAAAAGTTTGTAAAGAACTAGAGCCTCCTGGAGAGTGACCTCTTGCTTCTTCTTACAGTCCCTTATCAGCAGCATCCCTACAACCCGCGGAGCAGCTCGAACGTCATCCAGTGCTACCGATGTGGCGACACCTGCAAAGGGGAAGTGGTTCGTGTGCACAACAACCACTTCCACATCAGATGCTTCACCTGTCAAGGTAGGAGGCCCAATTTCCCACTCTGTCTGGGGTTCTGGCCACACTTCCTAGGCGGACATGCCTCAGGGGAAGGAAAGCAGATACATGCAGTAGGGCACCTAAAAAGCCTGCAGAGACATTGCCCGAGCCTCTTCTGAAGAAAGTCTTGTCCTCAGCAGTAGGGAAAAAGGAGATCAGAGTGGAAGAATGTTCAGATGTTGAGTAGAGAAGAGAGGAGGCAGGAGGAAGGGGAGGAGGAAGACAAGAAATGTTACTAGGAAAATACGTAACTCACAGCCAAAAATATACAAGTCATGATGGAGAGGCAGGGCCTCCACGCTCAACTCAGGCATCCGAAGACTCCTGGCCATGCCTACAGATCGGTGTGAGAGCAAATGGCTTCTTGGCTAATCCAGCCTGGCTCCAAAGTGACGGCCTGCTCTGCAGCTGTGTGACAGTCCTCACGGCTTAGGTCTCACAGGGAAGGTATCTGTCCCGACTTTAGTAAGATTTATAGCTGGAAGCAGATAGGTACCGAGTTCCTGCTAGTCATTGCAGCTGACTCATGGCTAATTTATGGAATTCTAGACTCAGCCCACAGCTCAGAGTTCTGAAAGAGGCAGGGTCGTGGCAGCAGGAGGAAAGACAGTGTGGAGAGTCCTCTGACACAGGAGCCCACGGTGTCCCTGAAAAATGCGACTCCAGCCTCCCTCCCTGTAGCCCATCTTCAGGTTCAGGGGCTCACAGAGCAGCCCTTCTCCTGGTGGGTTGCTTGTGGGTTCAGGAAGCATTTCACCTAAAATCTATAACTTACACCCGCTGATCCTAGGTTTGTCCTCATAAAATTTGGATGCTTTGAGTTCACTTCAGTTATCTGTAGCTGCATCTTTCTATTTCCAGCTATTTTGCGAGTGCTTGAATCCAGGCCCATCTGAAACTCCAATCTGTGTTACCATCCTACAGTGTTCCTCATTGATCCATTCTGGTCTCTCGCTGGCATTTTTGTAGCAGAGCACAGAGCAGATTTGGGTCTAGAAATATAACAGTTGACCTCAGGAGGAGTCATTTGACACCACTGACTGGGACTGACTTTAGGGCCAGATGAAGCCCCCAGGTCTTTTCATATCATTAACTACCTCTGTCTCATGGATCTGAAACTGGCTTCTTCTACCTCAAAGAAAAATCCTGGACCTCTTTCATTATCTAACTGAGAAAATAAATTACATATTTCCAAATTGCTTGTATCCTACTGGCATTTAAGCATATATTTTAACTGTGTGAATTTAATTTAAACAGTGGTTTGAATTTTATACTAAGAACTGGAAGGAAGGGCCGGGGAGTTAGCTCAGTGGTTCCAGCGCCTGTCTCGCAAGCGCAAGGGCCCGGGTTCAATTCCCCGGTAACCACATAACAATACTGGATGTGGAGACCCACACCCAGCAGCAACCAGTACCACATACCACAGTGCCGGGCGTGGTGCCTCACGCCAGTAATCCCAGCACTCGGGAGGCAGAGGCAGGAGGATTGCTGTGATGTGAGTTGGAGGCTGAGCTCAGGGCCTGCCTGAACCACAAAGCGAGACCCTGTCTCAAAAAACCTAAAAAAAAAGAATTGGAAAGAAACCCTTCAGCACAAGTTGAACATTAAGAGTGCCCTGTGAGTGAGTTTTTTTACGTATTCAGAAAATAGAGCAAGACAAAGAATAAAAACAATAGAATTGTTATAAGGAGGTTTGGGATGTGACTGTACAATTGTGTTCCTGAGTGTTACCCTTCACTTGAACCACGTGCCCTGGGTGACCATCGCTCCACGTGGTTTCCTGTTCTCCGGCAGGCTCGCTCGGGGTCGTTCACCCGGGACTCCAGAGCTCCAGCTGCAACCAGAGAGCAAACCTCAGGTTGTGTCGCATGTGGTACAAGGTCATAGAGAAACAGACTTTGCCTTTTGTGGAAAGATGTGCAGCATCTGATTTCAAGAGTGTGAATGTGGAAAAGGGAATCACGTAGCCACTTTTAACCTTAACCAAGGAGGTTGTAGAGTTACTTTCCACGGAGATTGAAGGAGAAAAACAGGCCATTATTTTTCTGAATATTTTATATGTCAACGTGTTTCAAGGTAAAACAAATGACATACTTTGGGCCTCCAGCAGTAACCAATGATGAGATCAGTTACTCTAAAGATCCTTTCTGTTTAAAAATTCTGAAGTTTCTGGGCATTTTTGTTATAACGCTTTATATGCACTGCTGCGCTGAAATGAAAAGAAAAAATCTGTAGAGATCAAAAATAAAAATGAAAGGAGAAATCCTGGTGTGACTACTGATGACAGATTTTACCCCAGTAGCTTATTCTAGACCTTGGAGACCTTGAGCTTTTACCTTCATATCTAAGTGGATCGTGGGGAGAAAGCTACAACATAAGAACATGGTAAAAATGGGAACTTGGCGGGAGACTTCCATATATAGCTGATATTTCCCCCGTACAGATCTTGGTGTATGAAGGGTGAGGAAAAAAAAAATAGCTCTGGCAAGAGACAAAAATGAAACCTGGCCGTCCTTATTTTGGTACTGGGTAGAGAGGATTAAGACTAGTATGAAACTGTCTATATAACACGCCCTTTTCACAGGCGACATTCTTCAAAACCAAACAGAATATTAAAAGAAAAATCTCACAGTTGGCAATGTCAGAAGCAAATTATAATCCTCTTTGGAGGAACTCAACTTTACTTCAGACCTCAAATAGTTCCCATAAATAATGCTATTAGAAAAATTAGTAACTCACAGCCAAAAATAGACAAGGCCTAATGGAGAACAAAGTAGGAGAAACAATGGAAAGCAAAATCAGAACCTCGAAAACTTTGTATATTAAAATTTATGTTATAAGTGTATAATAAAATCTTACAAGGAAATATAAAAGATAATATGAAATATAAAAAAACACACCTACATATATCAGAGTAAAACTTCAGATTATCAAAGAGAGAAATCATCTTCAAAGTACCCAGGGACAAATGACAGATTCTGTTCATATGAGTGGTAAATAGAATGACTGCTGACTTTTTATAGCAACAAGAAACGAGAAAACAGAATAATATCTCTAATGTTCTGAAAGAGATAACTGTCAGAGTATGATTATGTATTCAGTAGAATGATCTCTCTAGAACAAAGGCAAAGCTGTAAATGGCATCATACTTATTAGTGAGAAGCAGAATGTTTTCCTGTACAATCAAGAACAAGACAAGGGTGTCTACTCTCACACTTTTTCATACGAGGCTTAATAGGCAAGAAATGAAATAAAATGCTCCAAATTGAAATGGAAGAAGTAAACCTATCTTTATTTGTATGACATGATCTTGTATATAACAAATTCTAAGGGATGCACTAAAAAATTGTTAGTGTAAAAAGATTCTTCAGGGTTCCAGGATGCAAGATCAATGTGCCCTAATCAATAGTGTTTCTATACACTGGCAATAAACAATCAAAACTAAAACTGAGAAAGCAATTTTAGAATAGCCTTAAAAATAAAATACATTAGGATAAATTTAACAAAATAAGTGAAAACTTTCACTGTGGCAACTACAAAACATTAAAGAAATCCTAAATTAATGGAGTCATCTCACATTCATGAATCAAAAGATTAATATTGTTAGCTTCACTCTTCAAATGTATCCACAAGTTTAATGCTGTATTAGCTCATGTTACCATGACAAAATGGCCATAGGCCTGGTGACTTAAATAACAGAAATTATTTTCTCACACTTATGAAAACTGTGAAGTCCAAGATCAAGGTGCCAGCATGACTGGATTCTGGTGAATTCTCTTTCTAGCTTGCAGAGGGCTACCATTTTGCTGAGCTTCCACAGAGGGCTACCATCTTGCTGAGCCTCCACGTGGCAAAGAGAAAGATGGAGCTGTCTAGTATCTTTTTGTTGTTGTTAATATTGACTGAATTAAAAGGTTCCTGAGGAAATGACTTCATTGTGAGAGAACGAAAGTCCTCGAAGGTTTTGCCCACTGATGGTTGCATAGCTGAATGGACTCTTCAGAAATGAGTTAGGGGTCCTGACCCCCAGGACTGTATCTACTCCCTGTTTCTTTTTTCTCTGGCTCTTCGTTGCTTTCTGTCTCCACTTCTGGCCACCATGAAATGCACAGCTTTCCTCTGCCATGATACTTCTCACTTGGAACCAGCTAACCATGGACTGAAACTCTGAGCCAGTATAAACCTTTCCCAATTTAATTTGTGAATATTGGGTATTTTTTCTCAGCAACGGTAAGCCAATACAAAAAAACTGGTACTGAGAAGTGGGATTGTTACCGAGAATGGGGTTGTTACTCGCCTGTTGGAGAAGCAGGCTAGAAAAGCCTTAGAATGCAGTAAGAACTTGATGGGTAGCTCTGGTGGGACCTTAGAAGGCCAGAATGCTCTTATTGGCTATTTACTCACAAAGGCCAAAAGCTAACCAATACATCATGAGGATTCTACCCTAAAGACTTCATCCAACCTCATTACCTTATAAGGCCACATCTCTAGATACCGTCCCTTTGGAGGTTAGAACTTCACCATATGAGCTTGGAGGCAGCACAGCTCAGCTTATAGCAAATGTTTTGTGTTGAAATCTCGGCTGGCTTCTTTTCAGACACTAATTGCCAGGATAATCCTAAAACTCATATAGAATTGCAAGGGACACAGAATACCAAAGTGGTCTTCAAAAAGAAAAACAAAGTAGAAGAATTCAATTTTAAAACTTACTCTGAGACTACAGTGGCCAATGTAGTACGATATGAGCCTGACAATAGACACATAAATCAAAAGAACAAACAGTCTAGAAATTTTCCAGCAAGGGTGATTTTCAGCAAGGGTGTCATGAGAATTCAACAGAGAAGAAAGTCTCTCTGGTAAGTGATGCTGAGAAAACTGAATATCTGTATGCAAAATAATAAAACTAGATTTTTTTCCTCACACATAAAAAATTAACTCAAAATGAATCAAAGACTTAATATACCACTCATAGAGAAAATTATGAGATTTTTCAGGCTCTTCACTTGGATATAGCCTTGATATGACACAAAAACACAAGAACAAAGGATAAATAAATAAGTCAAATATCAAAATTTAAAACTTGTGTGCTTCAAACTATGCCATCAAGAATGTGGAAAGATAGCTCACAAAATGGGGTAAAGTATATGCAGATATATATCATATATATATCATATATATTATCATATATATGTGATAAAATATTTGTGTATAAGCCATGTGAAGAATTCTTACAAGTTAATAATAGAAAGAGATGACCTAATTTCAAAATGAATAAAGGTTCTGCAAAAATATTTCTCCAGAGAAGTTATATAGATGCCTTAAAAATGCTCACTATCATTAGCCATCAAAGAAATGTAAATCGAACCACAGTAAAATACCATTTTCCATCCACTGGGATGGCTATGATCAAAAAGGTAATACAAATGATAATGAAGATGTGGAAATATCAGACCCTCATTTATTGTAAAACAACCTAGTAGTTCCTCAAAAAGTTAGACATTAAGTTAGAATATGACCCAACAATTCTCAGTTTCACTCATAGGTATCTATTCAAGAAAAAGAAAAGCGTGTATTCATACAGAAACTTACACAGGAAGCTCATGTCAGTATTAATCCTAATGGCCAAAGCAGGCAAATAACTAAAATGTGCTGTCCATCAACCAATGAATAGAAAAACAAAATGAGTTATATACATGTAATGAGTACTGTTTCTCACTGAAAATAAATTAAATAAAATGCATGCTCCAATGTGGATGAACTTTGAAAACATAAAATAACAAAGGCTACATATTACAAGAGTACATATATGTTCAAAAGAGACAAATGTATGCAAACAAAAAAAAAATTTGTGTTTACCTATAGGTGTGTAGTTTGGAGGAAAATAGGAATGATTTTAATGGGTTTGTGTTTACTTTAGGAGGTTGTAAAAATACTAAATATATTAAAATTGTGCTAAATATTGTTGAACTGTGTCTTAAACTGTTGAATTGGGCCGAGAATGTAGCTCTACGGGTCTGCACCTGTCTTACAAGTGGAAGGCCCTGAGTTCAATCCCTGGTATTGCATAAAAATAAGTAAATAAATAAATAAATAGTTGAAATACATAGTATGTGAACATATCTCCTTAAAACTATTCAAAGAAAAAACAAAGGCAAATGAAAAGTATTTTTAGATAACAAAAACTGATTTTTTTCAAAAGTTCCTTATTAAATGAAATGCCTTAGTATGCTTTGTGGCAAAAGAAAATTATCCTGAGATGGAAAATCTAAAAAGTAAGGTGGAATGGTTAGCAAAATCTTAATAAAAGATAGTAAATTGTTAGAAATAAATGATAACCAAACTACTATGTTTCCAAAACTTTCATTATAAAAAATGATCTATGATGGTACTCAGAAAATTCTTTAGCCTTAAATATGGTAATCACAATAGAAAAACATCTGAAAATTAATAAGCTAGGCATTCAGTTCTAATGGTTTGAAGAGAAAAATAAAGTTGAGGAAAATAGAACTAGGGAATAATAGACATTAATCAAAGAAAAAACCAGTGAACAGGACTAAGAAAGCCAAAATGGTATATATAAAGATACAAGCTAATAATTCTAGTAAAGTTACTCAGTACAAAAGGAGAAACTATACAAACTAGCAGTTTTAAAACTGAAATAGGAATATAACACTAGTTGTTAAAATAGAAAACATAAATAGGAAATATAAATAATCTGAGTTGTAAATTTTAAAACTCAGGTTTAAAACAGATTAATTCATCTGCTGCAATTTGCTGAAAGCTACTCAATAATAAAATTTTAAAATCTAAGTAATCCTGTGAACATACAACCTATTAAACCACAGAGTTAGTATAAAACTCTTCTACAAAAAAAGGCAGCATTGCAGTCAAGTTCTACACAACATTCAAAAATAGATCATTTAAATCAACAGCCATAGACATATAGTTGGCAAAATCCAAACTTGGGAAAATTTTAGATCCAGTGTTTAGTAAATGACCCAGATTATTCAATAAATACTTTTCAAACAGAAAAATAAAAGGGAAGAACATAAAGACTAAGAGATGCTGAAGAGGCATATCAACAAATGTGATATATGAACCTTGATAGTTCATGACTCAAGCAACCACTTACTGAAAAGAAAAACAAAAAAGGATAGAATAATTGGGAAAATTTGACCATGCTATCTATATATTACTTTAAATGCTTTCATGTTACTGTGGTCAGTTTTTCTAAAGATTCCTAATAATTTAGAGGTTCATTCTGAAACACAAAAAAGAAAATCAGGAGGAGTTTATCAGGGTTACTAGATATAGAATAAATGCACAAAAGAAAATTACATTTCTCCATAATTATCAACCAAGAAATAATTTATATCAATAAAAATATAAGAATAAATTTTATTAAGTTTATGTGGTTTTATGATAAAATTCTTTTAAATTTTAAATTATCACAAGAAAAACATTAAATAATACTTAAATTAAAGAAAAAAATGACAGTTACACCCTAGCTGAACTATAAATTCAAGCCAATTCTAATACATTCCAAATGGTTTTCCAAAGAAATTAAGAAATCTGTTACAATTGCTTACTTGGTAAAAGGCCAGAATTAATCACATTCCTAAAAAATATCAACAAAGTCAAAGGTGTGTCCTACAGGTGCCATTGTTCATTATTACCATATAAGCCATAACAGTGTGTTTTGGGTTAAGGACAGATAAATAGATCAATGCAACTGAGGCAGAGCAAAAACAAGCCTTCGCATATCTGGAAACATGTGTTTTATAGATCAGTGGAGACAATTAAACTGCTGGATAAATGGCACTGACATGATTAACTCTCCACATGGGAGGAAGTTGCATCCCTACAGTATTCCACTCACTAATGTCAACTCCAGATGGGTGAATAATGTCAATATAAAAAACAACACTGAAATTTTTAGAAAACAATGTAGGAGATATTTTGGGGGGGACTTCAGGGTAGAGAAGAATTTCTCAGATAAGATACAGAAAGTACAAATCATAAAGAAAAAGAACAATAAACAACAACAAAAACTGAGGGCTTCAGTTATTTAAAAAAAAACACACACACACAAAGAGTGAAAACAAGCCTCAAACTACAGGAGAGAGTTGAGGTTAAAGAAAAGGGATTCACTTCTGTAAGTCTCAAAATAAAGGCAATTGACAGCAAATATCTTACAACAGAGAAAATGCATGAGAAGATTCTTGATTTTATTAATATTCCGAGAAAATGAATTTTTAAATCACAATAAACAGCCATTTCATATGCACGACATTGATTAGTCAAGATGTTCGCTAAGTGTGGATGAATGGAATGTGCCAATGGGAATGCAAATAGGAAAAATTAGAAAATAGACATCACCTCAAAATACAAGAATTCTCAGAACGATATATTTTCAAAAGCAAAACCTTAAAGTGGTTCAAATGTTCTTCAACAGTGGAATAACCCGATGGTGGTTTATTAAGATGGTGGAGGACAGCGTGGCAGTGAACACTGAGTGTAGTAGCTTGCATGGCCAGGGATGAATCCCAAGCACTTAGTACTGACAAAGTGTAGAAAGCTCTGCAGAGTAAGTGTGGAAAGACTCTGTCGGTCGAGTTCAAGCCAGACTGTCCATTATGTGTGTGCACATCATCGGCGGTGAAGCTGTGGAGAAAGGAGTGTGACTTGAGACAGTGTGGGAAGGAAGCGCTCTTAGGGAGAGAAAAGCAGCTTCCACAGCACGAGCTATGTCCTATTTCATAGATTTAGTGGTGGGTAGGTGGATATGTATTTTATTACTCTTTAAACAGTTTAGACATATATTCTCTATGTGTAATATACTTCATAATTAAACTATTTCAAATAACGAATTAGATTACCCTCAAGGGACCTTCTAACTCTGATCTGGAAATTATATAACATCTAATCTCTTTGGAAAAGTTGAAAATCAACAGAGTTTGATGGCAGAACCCCAGACTGTCAGATCTAGCCCCCTCATTTCACGGATGAGCTCCAGACAGGTGAGATGATGTTTTCAGCCATGTCGCACTTGAGCAATAAAAGAGGAGTATGAAGAATGATCCAGTAACCCAGGATCGGTACAAACTTTCCACTGGCACATACTAAGGCTGTGTGCAAGGTCTCCTGCTAGGCACTGTATTTACAGTGAACATTCACTCTAGACTTTTCTCTGCATTCTGTCCCATTATCCAGCCATACGATCTGATTTTCCTTTTCGTTGTTGATGTTGTTGTTCGAACAAATAGACTTTTTTGTTTCACACAATAATGACTGCCCCGGTGTACCCGCCCCCATCCTTCACGTGCTGAAAGCTGTTTCTTGGCCTTTCCTGTTATTTCAATGGCTGGCTCCACTCAGCCTCAGATACACCCATCATGCTGGCCCTGCTTGCTCCTCATCTTCCATCCCTGTGTTTCCCACTGCACTTCCAGGAACCCCTGAGATTCTTATCAATCTTTACATCCTTTCTACCAAAAACTTCCTCCTTCAGTTCCTTGGGGAAAATGGAGGAACTCACTGTTCCAGGCTTTCTGGGGGCCTCCTGGTTCTCTCCTCTGAGAGGTGGCTTTGGGAGGTGGAGCTGGCAGGGAAAACAAAGGAGAGAAAAGAAGGGAAAAAACAGGAGCTGTTCCAGTGAGGTCGTAGGCCGTGACCTAACTATTTCCGTGAAGCAATTGATCCCCCACCTGCGGAGCAGAACGGCCTGTGCTCCGGCTTCTCCAGAGCTGTTTATGTGCTGAGTTCCCACAAGGCCTGCTGGAAGACCATGTCGCACTTGAGCGACATGTCCCTACCTCTTGTGCCCACCAACTCCACCACCCTCCCTGCCTCTCCACTGGGGGTTTCAGAGGCTGGAGCAAGACTGGACACTGCATTCAAAGTGTTTTGACCCCTGGTAATCCCTGAAGGAGGCCCTTTCCCCCCCCAGACTCTAGTCAGTCAGTTCTGTAGGAAAGCTTAGCCTTTCCCTCTTGCACAGGAGTGGAAGAAGCGCACGTGCGCTCTCATCCAGAGGTGTAGAGAGGACGATGAGACCAGGACCCAGGGCCCTGACTCCCAGATTGTCTCCCACTCTTCTGCTGTGGCCTGTGGCGCTGTCTCCTCCCCCTCAATCTCGCCCTCTCAGCCTGCCCCAAGCCTGCAGAGGTGAACAAACACTTGTGAAACATGCTTGGCATTCCCTTGGAAATCTCTCCTATTTTTAACCCGGCTTCTTTTGTAGAACAACTTTCCCTGTTAATGATGAAATTGTGTATTTACCAGGATGATGTCACCCAATTCCAGGCCAGCTCTTGGGACCCACAGGCCTGGACACTATTTTCTTGACCTGCCCACAACTTGTCAGCCTTGAGAACGCTGACTTGTACTGATCAAATCTGTACAAGATCCATGTAAAAGAACAGAGGATCTACTTATTCATTCATGCACACAAGAGCTCTCAGCTCTTTCCCTCCCAAAGGCCATCAGTGTGGAAAGTCAAACTCTCAGCTCCTGTAGTCGATGCCAGCTGAGAACGCAGGAGGCACTTTCTATTCCCTTGAACTGATGACGAACCCGCTTATGGACGGATTCATTCTCGCTTAGTGGGGCCAGCACTGTTAGCCCAGGGAATCATTTATTTCTAGGTGATAAACTTTGCCTCTTTCTACTCTTCCCTTATGTTTTGATTTCATAACAACTCCTTTTGGGACAATTTTATCTCCCATATGTCCAAGTCCTTTAATGAGGCTTGCTCCCACGTAATTCAGTTCATCAGACATCTGTAAACCCAGCTGTCCTATTACCTGACCTATATTTATTTCTTTCTATTATCTGCAAGGACATTCTGAAAGACCTTCTGGAATGCCTTGTGAAGTCATGTTGTTGCATCTGTATTTTAAAACTGTCTGTGCAATTTATCGTTTTGTAGATAGATTATGGGGAATTATTATACTCTTTCTACTTTTGTATATGTTTGGGATTTCTCAAAGTAATTTTTTAAAACTTTTTTGAAAACTACCCATAGCTTCTCAATATCCCACAAAGCCTAAATGTCCTTTGCTTAGTAGGACATGTTTGAGGTACACAGTGAACACGTTTATTGTAAATAGTTGTCACACATGCAGGGTACATCTTAATTCTTTTTACGTTCCTTTCCCCTCCCCTACCTCTCCAACTCTTGGTTCTCTCCCACTTGCAAAAGACCTATGTCCTTGCTTCCTATTATCCAACTTTTATTTTGCTCTTTAATTCAATTATGCTTTAGTTTTCTCATATAAAAACTATACAGAGAGCCAGAGACTTAGCTCAAATAGTACCACACCTATCTTGGGAGCATAATGGCCCAAGTTTGATCCCTGGTACCACCACCACCACCAAAAAAAAGAACTATACAGTAATTATTAAACATGTGTCTTATTTATTTCACTTAATATTATGGCCTCAAGGTGCTTTAATTTTCCTATAAATGAGCTGTTTGTTCTCATTTATAGAAGGGTTTTACTCCACTGTGCATAAAGACCACATTTTCTTTATCCTTTCATCTATTGATTGACATATTTGCAGCTTCCAATATTTAGCTATTCTGAATTGTGCTCCTAAAGAAAAGCATCATCACTGTAATATGTCTTTCATTCTTTCAAAGCCTGAGTTTCTTAAGCTGGGTCCAGCTCGTCTGAAGCACCTCTACCTGTATGCCTTCCCCCACATCTTGGGAACACGGCCCTGCCAACCTCAGCCTCCTATACACAGAGTCACTCATAACCTCTTAGTTCTGTATATTGGCTCGTTCTGTCCCTGCAGCGTTCACTCAGAAGTCTCATCCTCCAAGAAACCTCCCCATGTCCTTCTTCACTGGCCAGGCTTCCTTCTTCCTCCCCACTGACAGCGCTTGCTGCCTGCACCTGCCTGGTGGCCCATTTCCATGGTATATGGCGTCTTTCTATACAGTCTTCACTCTGCATACATATTCAGGTCTTGGCAGTTAAGGGGTTATGTGATTTATCGATCATGCTGGGAATGCACCAGCCCTCCATGGCTATGGTAAAGACAGATTAGGAACCACAGATCTTCTGTCCATTGTTACCGAAATTGTCTCCAGATTGGGATTGGAGTATATGGTCTCCACATGACTCTTCCTCTGGTTGTGCACAAAGGAAGTGCTGAGGAGATTTTTTCACCGAGTGATTCTCTTGGCAAATTCACGATGCCTCTGGTGATGCGGCACTGTGTCAGTCACAGGGGCTTCAACTTCAGCATGTTGTACACAGTGGCTCTCAGGCACTGTATCAAATCAGCTGTGTGCTGTGCAGTGCAGATGCCGGGCCCTGGTCCCAGGAAGAAAGAAGAGGATCAGGCATCTGGCTCTGAAGCAGCCCTCAGGTGAGTCTGGCACAGGTGGCTGCAGGCCAGACCGTGAGACACAAGATCCATCCCTGAGACCCAGGATGTCTGATATGCGCTCTCCTCTGGCCTCTTGTAATAAAGCCACATACCAGCCTTTTCTCCAGTGAGGACCTCACGCTTACAGACTCCCCTGGGCTAACCTACCTTTGTTCCCTCCTTGTTCCCCAAAGTGTGTGGCTGTGGCCTGGCCCAGTCAGGCTTCTTCTTCAAGAACCAAGAGTACATCTGCACCCAGGACTACCAGCAGCTCTATGGCACCCGCTGTGACAGCTGCCGGGACTTCATCACAGGCGAGGTCATCTCTGCTCTGGGCCGCACCTACCACCCCAAGTGCTTTGTGTGCAGCCTGTGCAGGTGAGTAGGAGTGAGCCCAGAGAAGGGGAGGATGTGGCCTTTCCCAGGCGGTTTGGGGCATAGAGAGTTTACTCTAGGTGTGTGGACTTTAAGAACCTAAGGATCTGACCATGGTTTTCCAACCTTTTAGCAGGTGAGTACTGTCTGTGGCCCTGTCTGTGGTGGAAACAGAGCGAGGATCCAAGTGCCGTGTTCAGCCACCCACTCCCCTCAAAGTGCCCCAAAGACCCTCTGAGTAACCCGGTCTCTGTGACCCCTGAGAGCTCAGTTTGGAAGCTGCAGGTCTGGCTTGGGCTCCCACACCCCTAATGCGAGCCTGTGTGTCTATGACCTCTCCCCATCACTCTGGTACCATCCCTGTGGCAGAGTGACCCTGACAAGTGACTTCCTCTCCCTGAGCCATGGCTTCTCCTTCAGTAGTAGGAGGACAAAGCCATTGCAGTCTCAGTGGGTTTCATGAGGAGCAGGCAAGTGACACATGCAAAGACTTTAGCTCAGTGACTGGAGTATGCAGTGTTGTCTTATTTCCCTCATTTTCGAGGTAGCCATTGAGCCTCCCTCAGGATTTTGCCAGTGATTGAGAGCCATTGCTACCCTCTTCTCCACTCCAGCATCTCCATCTCTTATTAATTTAGCAAATGTATATTAAGGTTCCACTGCATGCCAAGAAGCACATTAAGGAAATGGAAAAAAAAAAAAGAATAGACCCTCAGCCCTGTCCAGAAATATACCCAGTGGCCCATTTCCGTGGTATATGGTGTCTTTCCATATCTATAGAAGGGTAGTAGTAAAATTTAAATAGTTCTGATTAAGTTATAAGTAAAGCATGATTAGAATATATATGTATACATGTTTAATTGGAAAAAGAGTTTATAATTATTCTCCTCATAAAATAACTAGCTAGTTAACACTTAGCACAACTAACAAATTTGGATTTCTGACTGAGACTAATAGTAGCAGAGTGTGTAATGAATGAAGAGTCCGGGGCCTTGAGTTCTGGGATCCGGGACCGTGAGAGCCAGCATACAGGATCTGTGTGGTTCAAAGTGAGGTTTTTTTTTTTTTTTTTTAGGTTTTTTTGAGACAGGGTCTCGCTTTGTGGTTCAGGCTGGCCCTGAGCTCAGCCTCCAACTCACGTCACAATCCTCCTGCCTCTGCCTCCCAAGTGCTGGGATTACAGGCGTGAGCCACCACGCCCAGCACTGTGGTATGTGGTGCTGGTTGCTGCTGGGTGTGGGTCTCCACACCCAGTATTGTTATGTGGTTACCGGGGAATCGAACCCAGGCCCTTGCGCTTGCAAGACAGGCGCCAGAACCACTGAGCTAACTCCCCGGCCCCCAAAGTGAGGTTTTTTGTCCAGCCCTGTGGAGATGAGTCGACTCTCAAGGTCACACTATGACCTTGAACTAGTGACAGGAGCACAGTGATGATACAGATCCCCAGCGTCCTACCACAGCATTTCCTGGGTCAGCCTGCAGGGTCCCTACAAGAACAGTGGAGCCACTGGAAGTTATGTCGTGGTTATGTGCCAGGTTGTATGACAGGTGCCCCAAACTGCAGGAGCAAGAGCAGCCGCTGATGGGGTTGGCCGTGCTGGCCAATTCTCTATGTGATCTGTAATTTAGCTGAGGAGGCAGGACATGTACAAGCAGAAGGACTAGAGAGGAGGAGACATGTTTGTGGACTTATGAACCTCCCATTGGAAAGGGGAGTTTAGGGAAATGTCTAGGGAGAGGAAGGCAGAAATTTTGGTCAGTTTGGAAGTTGAGTAAGCTCTGGATGCATGGAGGGAGGTGGAACTCATATGGAAAGCTACTTCTGGGGGGGGGTGCCGCACCCCGGGGGTGGGGGGTGAAAGCCTCTCCTTCCGGCTGAGACAGGTGAGCTCAGAGGAGCAGCATGCTTTGCCCAGTGTCAGATCAGACAAGTGGCCCAATGAGGCATCCAGTTCTGGCTCAGCCAGTTAGTCACTAGGAACAGCATGTAAGTTCGCCTGGTGCTCTAGCAGGATGCTGAGTATGTTACAAGACTTCTTAGAGCGCATGACCTCAGGTCAGTAGAAGCCTCCAAAGCTTGTAAATAACACTGATTTTTTGCCTCAACCCCCTTGCAGGAAGCCTTTCCCCATTGGAGACAAGGTGACCTTCAGCGGCAAAGAATGTGTGTGCCAGACCTGCTCCCAGTCCATGACCAGCAGCAAGCCCATCAAGATCCGTGGGCCAAGCCGTGAGTGCTCCTCACACCTCCAAGTCCGTGGGTTCAGTCTCCCCAGGCCCCTGCCAGCTGAACCTCAAGCATAAAGGGAAACGGGAGGTTCGCCCCCTGGAGGATTCCTGATGTGTGACCCAGTTGGCACGAAACCCAGACACACAGACTTCACAAGCACAATGCAGGGAAGGCAGCTGCCCGGCTGGAAGCAGTGACGGCTGATCCTGCTTATCAGCCACTTGGGTGGGTCCTTTCTGGGTCCCCTCAGGACCCACTGGGCTCCTGATTTTATGTCCCAGGGCACCACACCAAGATTGATCAAGTGCTGTATCACCAAGGAGTCTCAGTTTTAACAGACTCTGCGAGGGAAGAATTTGCAGACATGAGCGAGTAGGGCGGGTCCTGGAGGCAAAGCAGGACCTGTGCACCAGCTTCAGAGTGCATGCGGAGGACCGCCAGCTGGGTTTACTCTGCACCTTGGGAAAGCAGGACTTCTGGGCTCCTCTTTGCCCCCCAGATATGGCACAGGGGCACTGACATTCCTAGTAATTCAAAAGTCCTAAGGGATTCACTTGCTGCTCCCAAGATTGGAAGCCACTGCCCAGGGATAAAAGTCGCATCTCTCACAGCGTAGGAGGTGTATGTTTTATCACCAAACTCAAATGGATGGTGTGCTTGGAACACGCCTCCTGATTTGTTAACTTCATTCCACTCAGCTGTCCCCAGTGACCGCACGTCTGAGTTCCTGTTCCCAGTGGCCCTGTGGGGCTGCTGACTGCACATGCCTGCACACACGTGGACATGGCCCCTCAGTCTGGGAGCCCTGCTGGGCTCCAATGTTCTTTTATGTGATATGACACTGGCAGGCCTCATAAGACAATCGATGAAAACCCATTAGTCTCCCCAGCTACACCACAGCGCAGGCCCTTGGGGCGGGGTGGGGTGCCTGCCCACAGTGGCACCAGCAGAGTCAGCACTTTGGGGCCTCATCCCTTGCAGCCCAGTCAGCAGGGTTTAGCTCCCAGGGGCTTATTATGGCCCACCCAGGTGAGAGCAGTGGAGGGGAGAGACAGGAAGGCCCCCTCCCTTCCCACCCTTCCTTTTGGTGCAGTCTTCTCTGACCCAGGAATGTTCAGAGCACTTCCGCCCATATCCATGTGGACCCTCACAAGCAGCGGGCTGCTCTGAGAGGCTCCCACCTCAGGGTGGCCGAGCACACACCCGGTTACCCTTCTTTCCCTCGACAGCCTCTCCCAGAGTGCAGGAAGACTGGGCGGCAGAGCCATGGCCTTGTGGCTGGTGCTGGGAGGAAGGCACAGGTTACAGGGTGGGCCCATGTGGAGTAAGGAGGGAGGTGAATGTGTGCAACGCTGTAGCCTCTGGGCTCAGTTTACCCATTCATGAAAGAAGGATGGGCTTTCTCACCCTCCAGGGAGGACTCTGGAGAGCAAGTGTATTGTATGCAAAGATCCAGCTGACAGTAGCTCTGCAAACACAAAGTGAGGTGTGCCACTGTCATAGATGTTTAATACAGAAAGCAACGGAGCAGTGACAATGAGACTGAATCTGTTCACTTCTCTCGGGTTGTGCTGTGTGTCCCTCTGTGCAGTGGGTTCTCTCATGGGTGGGAGTTTCCGCACCTGAGTGTGGACATCTCACAAGTGAGCATGTTCTGGAAAAGGAGCTCCTAAGGATCCCCACCTTAGTTGAGCACACTGAGAGGAGAAAAGGGTGAGAGGGAAGTAAAGAGAGGGCAGTGAGCAGGTGGGCACTTTTCAGGGGCAGCACTCAGGGCTGTGGGTCCTCTCATCACGCAAAGTGACGACATCCATCGGGAGATCCACAGTGCAGCATCATTTCACAGAGTTATTTTATCCACAAATGGTCATTGCTCCTCTTCAAAATACAGGGGACTTCCTGGCTAGAGAGGATATTGAAAAGTCCCCTGAGTACTCCAGAGAGAGAAGCAGGCAAGGTCCAAGAGGTGACTAAGAAAAACATGTTGCAGAAAAAGGAAGAATAGCCTGGTTTTAAGCTGCAAGAATGTGAAGTTTCATCCCTGGGAAGTTAATAAAGATGTTTTGGAAAAGCAGGAGCAGGGTTTACTCACAAGAGACAGAGAAGAAAACTCAGGAACTATCGAGGGGGATGGGTTGTTACATGGGAGGAAGAAATACCTCCTCACATACATCATGGAGAAGAGTCAGCAGCAGTAACAGAAACCCTATCACTGCTCCTGTCACCACAACCTCACCATTGCTTACAGTGATCAGCCCTTACTACCAAGCACTGCAGGGGCCTCATTGATGGAAATCAATAGCCATAGCAACACTGCCATCACTGTCACTTCTATGTCATTGTTATCACCACTACCACCACCACCATCACCACAGTCTCTACCAACACTGTCACCATCACTACCACCATCACAGTCAGCACCAATACCATCACCACCATCACCATTACTGCCACCACCATTACCACCACCACAGTCACCAACAACATTATCACCATCACCACCACCATTACAGTCAGCACCAACACTGTCACCATCACCACCACAATCACCACCACTGTCGCCATCACTACCACCATCATAGCGCCAACACCATCACCACCATCAGCCAACACCATCACCATCATTACCACTGTCAAAGCACCAACACTGTCACCACCATCACCATCAACATCACTACCACTATCACAGCACCAACACTTATCACCATCACCACCATCACTACCACCGTCACCGTTACCACCACCATCACCATCAACATTACTACCACTATCACAGCACCAACACTATCACCATCATCACCATCACTACCACCATCACCGTTACCACCACCACCACAATCACCCTCATCACCACAATCACCATCACCACCACTATCACCAATACCTCCACCACCATCACCATTACCACCACTACAGTCACCACCAACACCATCACAACACCCTCATCACCACTATCATAGCACCAACATTGTCACCACCATCACCATCAACATCACTACCACTATCACAGCACCAACACTATCACCATCACCACCATCACTACCACCATCACCGTTACCACCACCACCACAATCACCAGCACCACCATCACCACCATCACCATAATCATTACCATCATCATCACCACCACTATCACAGCACCAACACTATCACCATCATCACCATCACCACCACCACCACTATCACTCCCACCATCACAATTACTGACAATACCACTGCCATCACCATTGCCACTGTTACCATCACCGTCAATACCAACTCCCTTAGAGCCTCCTGTAACACCCTCACCAGCATCACCACTGGCAATATTGATTGTCAAGACAGAAGCATTGTCAAGAACTGCAGTCTTCCACACAGATTATCTCATTTAATCATTACAGCTACTCTAAAGGGAGCTAAAAGTGATTGTTTTATAGGTTAGAAAACTGACCAACAAACATAAATGGCTTTCCCCAAGTAAACCAGATTTCAAGACATGGGAGCAGGCTGTCTGGCTCTGGAAGCTCTTCCTATATTTCTCTACCCAGATGCATGACTTGCTGATTGGGAAGGGTCCTATCTTCCTGGGTTACTTGGCCTAGACACTGATGCACAGCCAGCTGTGACTCATGAAACCCAGTTATTTTTGCCAAGCCAGGTGGAATGAGTGGCATAGTCAATGAAACTAAAAATGGCTGCCTGACATCTTCAAAGGAATTCGGAGGAACAGGTGGTGGCATTGTGCTTCCTGCCAGCTAGAGAATGAAATTATGGAGTAAAGAGGGACATTCAAGGAGTGGATAGCTGGGTCTGCCAAGACCAGGCCAGGGGGAGGTGGTTCTTCTGACCCTGCGCACGACGCCAGACCCGGGGGCTCCCAGGTGGGTGCCTAAGTGAACAGATGACAGGAGGGAGAGAGAGTTCTGAATAAGTAGGAAACCAGTACCACACAGGACCTGTAAAGTGACATGAAAAGAAAAACCATGTGGAAAGGGTGCCCCAGGTTGTCCAGAGGAATGAGAGGGCACCCTGCCATAGGAGCACTGCGGATAGCTTCACATTAGGGACTGGGCAATGCACTGGACACGGATTAAAACACGAGTCTGGGAACTAATGACGCAACCATTGGTCAGACTAGAGTGTCACTTGCACCCACCAGCCTGATCGTGAGGAAGACGCTTGGAGGACGTGCCTGCGCTCAGAGGTTCTGTGACTGGTGCACGGGGGAGCTGGGATTCTCGCCGAGACCTGCTTCTATCATTCACTCCAACCTCTCATTACCATAATCATTACCATCAGCAGCCACTCAGCAGCCACCACCCTACAGCTCCTCCATCCCCGGCACACCACTGTTACTGAGAAAGATGACGCTCACCGCTGGGAAGGGGCTCTCCAAGACACCGCTATCACGTCAGTTTCACTGAAAAGGTGGAGAACCGTGTGTCAGCTCATACTGTGGTTCCTCCGTGGAACCCATGTGTGAGTCTGATCAGTACACGTGCACATCCAGGGAAGAAAGGAAAGGGGGAAAAGGCAGGATGCTGAGGAATTGTTCCATCTTTAAACATTTGAAGGAACTATCACAGGAAGAGCAGATTATTCTTACTTGAGTACAAAATGGGGGAGTCACAGAAGCCAGGCCTCAGCTGCACATAAAGAAGGTGCAGTGAGCGTCAGGCATGGTCTGATACATACTGGCTTTTCCTGAGATGGGTCAGTTGACTCTTGGACGTGATTAGCCAAAGGATGATGCCTGCTTGTCAGCGTACAGCAGGGGTCAGGGATTTGGCTCAGTGGTTCCGGTGTCTGCCTGGCAAGAGCAAGATCCCAGGTTTGATTCCTGGTACCACATACTACAGTGCTTGGCATGGTGGCTCATGCCTGTAATCCCAGCACTAGGAAGGCAGAGGCAAGAGGACTGCCATGAGTTCAAGGCTAGTTTGGGCTACATAGTGACTTCAGGGCCAACCTGAACTACAAAACTGTCTCAAAAAATTCAAAGAGAGAGAGCACAGTAGCTTCCTGCACTGACTGGGGCATTTGGCTAGATGTTCACCAAACCAGAGCCCCAGTGAAATTATTAAACCCTGTGGGGGTGGCCCCAGAGATAAGATTATTATGCATGACCTAGAAAACTTGACCAAGCACCTGTAGCATCTCCACCAAAGTTGGGCAAGTCCTACCTGTCTGGCTATCAAAGGGACCTGGGGCCTGACCTTACTAAACTCTTGTGCTCTAAAGCTCATAATTATTGGGATGGGAGAGCAGGAAGACTTAGACTCATTCCAGGAAATAAAGAAAGGGAAAGAGATAAATTCCCAAACTCTGCCTTCTCCCTGATCCCGTCTGAAGGCCTGAGCCTGCAGAAGTTTTGCTGTTGGAGAGCTCCCTGTGTCCAGCAGTGTTCGAAGGCCAGAGGCAGCCGGGGGTCAGCTCAGGAGGACCAGACCCACACAGGCGCTTCACAGGGCCCAGCCCTCCTCACCTGTGGACACCCTGCCCTTCTCAACATGGAAACATGTCATCTGTGCTCCCAGGACTGGCTCCAGCTGGACTGAAAGCCGACTGGCCAGGCTTCCCTGTTCTCACGGTTTCTCTCCCCTGCTCCAGAGTGTGCCTTTGTCCTCAGGAGTCAACAGAGAGGTTTGTCCGGTGGTAAACTTTGCCCCATGACCTTCCTCCTCCAAAGTGGGCCATCCGGTCAGTGAGGCCTGAATTCCCAACATCTCCTGAGTACCTCAGACACTGGCTCCACTTCCTGTCCCTCCCAAACCCTTCTTGACATTCACTGAGTGGCAGTCAGACTGCTGGCCCAGTGCAGGCTCTGTGGGAAGTGACAGGAGTGCAAGTGTGTTTCTCTTGGGACAGTCTTGTCAGACTCGAGCCCTTATTTCTGAGATGGCAGATGTGTGGTGGGTGGGCATACAGAGAAGAGGTGGGCGTGATAAGTTTTATCCTTTCCCTGGGTGCTGCAAGACTCACTGATTCATAGTTCAGCAAAGTGCTTTGAGTTTCTACCATGTGCCTAGCACCATGCTAAGCAAGAAAATAAATATAACACAACACACAGGCCTGGCCCTTGCCATCAAATGTACAGCCTGCGAAGGGAGAGAGACACACAGCCTATCTCGAGGGGCAGAGCTTCTCAGATTTCAGAGACCTTGCTAGAAGTCAGTAGGTCCGGGTGGGGCCTCAGTGTGTGCTGTGAGCCCATAAGGTGAAGAGTCACCATCAAGAACAGACGCATGCGCTTAGTCAAAGAGGGTCTGGAGCAGAGCAGGGGCTAATTTGACTGACTGGCACCTGGAACGAGAAGCAGGAAGGGCTTTCCCTCCACAGAAGGGCCACGGTCCAAGGTGTCCTGTCAATGAGCCAGAGCTCTGGTGGCCTCTTCCCTCCCCCGGCAGTCTCGGTGCAGCTGCTAGTGCGAGCACCGGGGCGTCTGCAAGCAGAGCCATGCTCAGAGGCGTTCCCTTGACACGGTAAGGTGTGGGTGGGAGGTTGGGCCGGCCTTCCTCAGCGGCATCTCCTGTCTTGCAGACTGTGCTGGGTGCAAGGAGGAGATCAAGCATGGCCAGTCGCTGCTGGCACTGGACAAGCAGTGGCACGTCAGCTGCTTCAAATGCCAGACCTGCAGTGTCATCCTTACCGGCGAGTACATCAGCAAGTGGGTGTCCATCCCCTCCCGCCCCACCTCTGGGCCCCTGCAGCTGACAAGGCCTGAACCCCACCCTTTCCTCCCATCACACATGGGCCCCAGGGCCTCCTCCCCCGTGGCCCCTCCCATGCCACCTCCTCTGCCCAGGACGCCCTGGCCATCCCTCACCACTGGCTTCTTTCCTTTCTTTGGCCCCTGCTCACCAGGCAGCCACCACCTCCATGGCTCCCCACTTGTAATTATCTGTCTATCAGCGGTAGCTTTTTAATAGCGATGATAATGCTAACCACCACTTACTGAGCGTTTGATGCTCTGGTTTGCCGAGACATGGCGTGTCTGTTTCCCTGGGACACTGAGATCGGGCAGCGAGGGATTCGGTCCAATGACCGTGTTTACTCTGCCCCCGTCAGGACAGGAGTTTTGTGTTAGCTGCTGCTGTATGCCCCGTCCTTAGCATTGTGTCTGATGACAGTTGATCACAGTTGTTGAATGAGTTTAACTGCAAAGAGAGGGGTGATGGACCCAGAAAGTGACAGGACAGAGCCGCCACTCCACTGGGAGCTCTGCACACTGCAGCTTTGGACCAGGCCTCCCTTGTTGCTAGGCCTGAGCGACCACATGTGTCTCCTCAGTAAATAAAAGCAGTGAGGGGCACAGACTCTCGTGCTCTGACCCTTCCTGAGCACGTGAGCTGCGAGCCACATGCTGACTCAGTGCCAGGAGATGCAAGCATGGAGATGGGGCCCACATGGTGTCGCTCTCAGGACACTCACACCTCCTGATGAGGGAGATGAGCCATACACGTGAAGAACTAGGACTCCAAGAAGGATGTGGAAAAGCTCATGAGAAATTTTATTCATTAAGACTGTTCTGTTCACTCATAGGTGACAGAAAACTCAGTTCCATCTCAGAAGTAAAATGTGGAATTTATTGATTCATCAATATGGAAAGGTCAGAGGCATCTGGCTTCAGACATGGCTATATCCAGGGAGCTTAAGGATTTCTGTCTCTCTCTCTCTCTGTCTCTCTTTCTCTCTGTCTCTCTTTCTCTCTCTCTTCCCCTCCCTGTCCCTTCTCTCTCCCCTCCCCCTCCCCCTTGCCCGCCCTCCTGTGTTGGATTCCTGCTAAAGCAGGCCCTTCCAAGTGCTAGCAAAGAAGATCAAAAGCAATGCCATGTTCTTGCTCCCTCAGCTTAGCAAGCCTAGCAGAGAGCAGCCCTTTTTCCCCAAGAGCTCTAGCCAAGTCCCATGGCTGCCTCTTTGTCTGCCCTTGTATCTCATATCCATTGCCAGTTAATCACTAGCCAGGAAGACCCAACCCCAGAGCAGAAAGTGGCTTCTGGTAAAGGAAGGCCCCAGAAACGGAGAGCGGGAGGAGCAGCCACACAGAAAAAACCAGGTCCTGTCACCAGTTCAAAGGAGGCAGATTCTGGCCTGGATCCTGACCAGCCAACACGTGTTGAGCCAAAGGAGCAAGTGATGGGTGGCAGCTACTCAGAAAGCAGCAATCATTTTTAATAGGAAGCAGGTCTGGAATGTGTAAGCACCGTGTGGAAGGTAGCAGTATCAGAGCTAGACTGTGGAAAGGGGAGTATGATTAGAAAACGCAGCAGAGAGCTTCCAGCTGGAATGCCCAGCCCAGCTAGGACAGGGACACAAGCACGTGTTGAACACCTCCACCCTGCCTGGAGGCTCAAGTGTGTGCCAGGGGAAGCAGAGTGCCAGACTTGCAGAGGTGAGCTGAGGCTGGACCACCACAAGTCCTAAGGCCACACCATTGGGAGGTTTGCATTGTCTTCCAGGCCTGCCAAGTGAGGAGTGTCCTTAGTAAGTGGCCAGCCAGGCGTCCTTGCATCTGGGAGCCTCCGTCAGCATTCTCCAGGGGAGGCAGGGCCTGCTCCGCGCTCCAAACGAGGGCCCAGCCCTGCAGTCTGGCTCTCCAGCTCTCAGCCTCTCATGAGCGGTGGGACAGGGACAGGGCTCCAAGCACTGGCCGAGACACCAACGCCTGGAGGGAAGCCACGCCTGTGTGGCCCAATCCAGGGCTCAACAACTCCTAATCTTGGTGTCCTCGTTGTTAAAAATAGGGCTAGTCAGTGGGAATATGTACAGGCTCAGAGATCTCCACTTAACACCTAATAACCACTCTTTCTACCATTTGCCTCCTTTAATAATCATGTGTGTTTTGCCATCCCAAGGCCTCCCCAGCCCAGGGACCCACATGAGTTCCCGTTTTTCTGGGAACTTTCCTCGTTGTGCCCACAGAAGGAGAGCCTCCAGACAGTCAGGCACCAGCCCTTGCTGTGCTGCTCCACACCACGGCCTGCGTCCCATGGGGCTGTAGCTGCAGGAGCCTCAGCTTGAGATGGAAACATGGTGTCTCTGTCCTACGGCCTGCCTCTGTCTCCACCCGATTCTCTCACACTCAAAGCAGGAAACATCCCTCTCCTCAGACTTCAAAAGGAGTCCTTGGAGCTGGGTGGGACCCCCATACTGTGCTGAGCTCACCAAGGCCCCCAAGCTCTACGCAGCCTCATGTTGCTGAGTACCAAGGTGATGGCTGCCATTGCTGAGAGTGTGCCAGGGCTAAGCACTGGCCCATCGCCTCTGTCCTCACAGCCCTGGGCAAGAAGCCAGAGCACCTGGGCCTGGGTCATAGCTCTAGGTCATCCCAGGAGGCCCAGCATGAGTCACCAACTATAGCACAGTTAAATTTTTTTCATGTATCCTCTGGAAAACTAATCATGCTACACGCAGGAGGTTGCTGTGAGGATTAAATGCAATCATCTGGGTGAAACTCCATCAGAGGACCTGGCATGTGCCGGCGAGTATGAGAGTAGGGGATGGCATAGGAATACTTAAGGGCAGTCGTAGCCTGTGGTCTGCTAGGCCAGATCCCTGGGTAGAAATGGAGGAGGCGTTCAGGGGAGACTTCTTGTCATCTACTGAACAACCAAATGCTTCTTCGCTAGAGGTGAAAAAGAAGAGCAGTTAAATGGATCACACACATGACCTCTCCGAGCAAAACCAGAAGGGGCTGGGAGAACAAACACTTTTCTCTTTATGCCTTGAAAATACTGTCATATATGCAAATGTTACCTATTTTAAATGAAGCAAAATTTAGGTTGGGGATTTATCTCAGTGGTTCTGGCGCCTCTCTTGCAAGCGCAAGGGCCCAGGTTCGATCCCCATTAACCGTATACCATACTGGGTGTGGAGACTCACGCCCAGCAGCAATCAGTACCACATACCACAGTGCCGGGCATGGTGGCTCACACCTGTAATCCCAGCATTCGGGAGGCAGAGGCAGGAGGATTGCTGTGATGTGAGTTTGAGGCTGAGCTCAGGGCCAGCCTGAACTACAAAGCAAGACCCTGTCTCAAAAAAATAAAAATAAAAAAAATAAATGAAGCAAAACTTAAACATTCCAAATAATAATCCTTCAGGACAAAAGGAATAGGCTGGGTCTGCGGAATGTGTGCAAAGGGGGAAAGGTGAGCAGAAAAGGCTGCTCCAGGCCAGCAGCCTGGCACAGTGGCTCCCACCTGTTTCAGTGGTGGTTTCCTGGCCCAGCCCAGGGGTTCTCTGATCCGTAATCGAAGGGTGTCTGAGGAGTTCACATCCTAACTAAGCTCCCCATGTCCTCACAGTCTTGGCCCAATCCCCATCGGCTGCAGGTCCTGGAATAGACACAGGACCTCTCAGACCCCTCACGTCTCACCCGTGTGAATTTCCTCTTGCAGGGATGGCGTTCCATACTGCGAGTCTGACTACCACGCCCAGTTTGGCATTAAATGCGAGACTTGTGACCGATACATCAGCGGCAGGGTCTTGGAGGTGAGTGTCTGAGTAACCGTGAGGACATGTGAGCAGGCTGGCTTGTCTGCAGAAACTCCCCACTGAAGATGAGGAGTCGCCTCACTCCCTCCTCCACAGCCATAGCCTCCACAGCTTTCCCTGCTCCCTGACCTTGAAGATAACCTTGCTGAGATCTCCAAACACACCCACAAGTTATTTCTAGTTCAAGATCTACTGTGCTGGAAAAGTCCAGTGTTCCCTTGGATCTAGACCCAGAAAGTTTCTGAGAGTGACAGGATTTTCCTCCTAGCCATGCCTAAAGATGGAAGGAGTTTGTTTTGTTTCTGTTTTTTAAGTATTTGGTAATGTGCTGCTTTAAGAACCAGCTTGTCTAGCAGCTTGCTCCCTAAGCCCTTCTTCGGCTGGTCCATCACCATGGCAACAGCTCTCCCAGCCCCTGCAGAGCTCAGAGCTGTTCTGCCTCCAACAGACAACCTGCAGTACTGTCCACATCTCAGCTCTGGCCTCCCTTTACACATTCTGCGGGCCTGGAGGGTTTCTTTCTTTCTTTTTTTTTTTTTCAGTTTTTTTGAGACAGGGTCTCGCTTTTGTGGTTCAGGCTGACCCTGAGCTCAGCCTCAAACTCACATCACAGCAATCCTCCTGCCTCTGCCTCGCAAGTGCTGGGATGACAGGCGTGAGCCACCACACCCGGCACTGTGGTATGTGTTACTGATTGCTGCTGGGTGTGAGTCTCCACACCCAGTATGGTATGTGGTTACCGGGGATCGAACCTGAGTCCTTGCGCTTGCAAGACAGGCACCAGAACCACTGAGCTAAATCCCCGGCCCCTTGCCTGGAGGGTTTCTGCTGCTGCTGTGGGACCACCCATCCTGAAGAATCAGAAACAAGAACGAACTGTGCAGCGGGAAGGTGCTAGTTTAAGAGCAGGAACAACTGAAATCTAATTGACTCAATTGCCAACTGGGTCTCTGATTTGGGTGACAGCCTTTGTATCTCCAGGCCTTAGTTCTTCATCTAACAGTGCCTGGCCTGGGGACTGGCAGAGTGATTCGTCCTGCCTCTTCAGACACGGTAGATGTGATCACCAGGAGTGCTGAGTTAGATACTCCTTCCTGCAGCCACAAATGGGCTGAGCAGGAGAGAACACAGCTCTGGGGAGCAGACCCTTCAAGGGGCTGCAGGGAGCAGAGCCCTGGGATGAGAGGCTGCATGTGAAGAGCTTGGTGAAGAAAGGCTCAGCCTATTGAGGGGACAGAGGAAAAGGACAGCATAGCTGAACGGGGCAGGCTCAGAATTCTGGAGGCTGGTGCAGATCGTAGAGAACATGACAGGCAGGACTGAGGAGGTCTTGTTGAGGAGTTCAGGGTTGATACTACATGAAGTAAGAAGCTGCTGGAGAGTTTTATACTGGGAGGCAACATGATAGGATTATGTTTTTAAAAGATCACACTGATTGCTACATGGAAGGTTGATTATAGAGAGTCAGAGAATAAGTAAAGGAATCCACTGGCATCCCCAAGGGACCACAGGGGATGCAGCACAGAGGACAAGGCTTCTCTGTGGGAGCGTTTATTAGGTCCAGGTTTCCAGGGCCAGAGGATGAGGAGGAGGCATTTATGTGTGATTCGCTGGGGAGCTGTGGATACCTGGAGCGGAAGTGACCTGGGCAGAGATGCTCTTCAGGGAAGATGACATCACGCTGCTTATGGGCTAAGTCTGAAGAGTGAAAATGGAAGAGGACACATGGGTAGAACTTTGTCTCCCACCTATAGAAGTAGAATTCCAGCAGCCCCGCACTGAGGGGCGGCTGAGGGAGGAAAGACTAAAAGTTGTACCAAAATGCCCAGCCTGGGGGAATAGAAAGCCCAGTGTCCACATTTGCCAGACAGGGGATACAGGGAGACAGGCTGGTCTGGGTAGAAATGGGAGGGGTTCCACTGGGGATGGATTGTGACTGATCCCAAGAAAGTTCTGAAAAAGCAGTGAAAAGATACAGCTCAGAACTCAGGCCTGAATGGGCCAAAACACTGGGATTTGGATCATAGTACCAAGGAATACAGTGATCAGGATATTCAAGATGGGGAGAGGGAGAGAGAGAGAGACAGACAGAGAGAGAGATATGGAGGAAGGGAGGAAGAGAATGAGAGAGAGCACCTGAGGGAATGGTTGTCTACAGTTGGCAGAAAGAGATGAAGGGCTGATAGAGGAAGAAGAGGGACTATGGGAGCTGTTAGGAGACAGAGGGTGCAGAAAAGGACAGTTAAGGCTTATGAGGGCTGAGAAGAAACCACTGGATATTGAAGAATTGCTCATTGTGTCTGCCCAGTTAGGAAAGAGAGGTCCAGCATGGCAGGGTCAGTGGAGTGTGAGATCACGAAAGCTTGTCTTTCTGTTAAGAAGAGAAGAATTTTGGATACACAGGGCTGCATATGGGAAATTGTCCCAGCAACTCGAAGCTGCTTTGACATTCTCCTGGGTGTTGATTATCTTCGCCCAGCACTGCTGTTTAGTGCTGTAACAGTCTTCCTCCAGCAGTTGTGGCTGGGTTCTGATTGATTCTCTTTGTGTGAGGCTCCGTAAGCATCTTGGACATACTGATTTTTTTCCTTAGAGCTAGAAGAGACTTTTAGTAATCAGTTAATTCAACATCTTCATTTCACAGATGAGAAAAGTGAGACCCAAGATGTGAGGTGTTTTTTCAAAGTCACAGACAATGTGTCTGGTAAAGATGGTAGAATCTGGGATCCTGGCTGCACACTGATGCCCGCCGTATTCAGCCACTCAGGGTTCTCAGTTGTACCACTTCTAGCCATAAAAAGTTAATCCACTTTTGCTTTTCCAGGTCTTTGTTTTTATCTTTAGTAAAGAATACCACTGCCCTAATTTCAATCCCAATGAATATGTGCTGCTTATCTCTTTGTTCTCTGTCTGATTCTGGGAATTTAATCCAGGGCCTTTCCGTTGAGTTATATCACTATACCTCTTTTTATTGTTTTATTTTGTCACAAGAACCTGCTAAATTGTTAAATTCCCCTGGCTGGGTCAAACTCTTGATCTCCTGTCTCAGTGTCTCAGAGTGCTGGAATTACACACACACATACACACACACACACACACACACACACACATATGTACATGCACGCATGCATGCACAACATCATGCCTCCTGAATAGATATGTTAATTGAGGGGTGGCTGTAATTGAAGGAACTATGTCTGAATGATCCCCAAAAGAAATTGTAGTAGCTTCCATAATAAAAAGTCTGGAAGTACTTCTGTCTTCAGACACATGTGAATTCCATGCCTTGATAAAACCACTTGGAATCACTGACAGTCTTGATTCTACTTTCTTCTATATCATCTTTACTCCCAGGAAGGCTCATTTTTGTGAAGGGAACATTGAACACCAGTCCTTTCAGGCTGACATCCTGTCCAGCAGCCTCCCTCAGGGGCAAGCAAGCTTGTCTTTCCTAAAAGCCCAGCAAACATCCCCGCTCACTCTCACTGGACAGTTCCAGGCCCATCCCTGCACCAGTAGCTGTGACTGTGGAACTAGACTCAGCGCATCAGTGGGGTCAGCACTCCCCACACATGTGGACCTGTGTGAGGCCAGGTTCCCGCCAAGGGAAGGCTCCGTGCTGTTCCCAGAGGACAGAGAGGGGCTGGGAGGCAGCTGCCTCACACAGGGTCCAGCACATGGCCAGACACCACAGGCACTTAACTAGATGTTGCTTCCCTTTTTATCCCAGTCCTGTGCATTCTCTCCTAGGCCGTCCCTAGTCCCTTCTTTGGTGACAGTTTAACATAGTGAGAGTCAATTACCATCCTTCTTTTCTTGCCCATGTCCCAGCAAAGAGAACCACGACCTGGTCTTGGTGCGGCATTTCCTAACCTAGGTTGCCATTTTTAGTCTTATAATGTGCCCCATTTTGGAGTAACAATGCTTGGCTTTGTTTATTATTATGTTCTTAATTTTAGTTAGCAGGTGAGCCATTTTGCCAGTTTTTTTCTTATGGTGGGTGCAGTTGCTCACAGCCTGCCTCCAGTCAAGTCACTTTCCACCCCACCCCTGGCTAGGGCTGCTGAGATGGGCAGGAACCCTCTTTTAGCTTGGACAGGGTAGGGGCGTGTGACATTTAGAAAGATGCTGTGTTTAGTTTTGCCAAGGTGCTGTTGCTGCCTTAGGAAAAGAGGTCTATAATTGAAATGATAAAAAGACACAGAGTAGGAGGAGGCTACTAATTAGGCCAGTTATCCTTGTCATGGTACAAGAGAGTCATTCCCATGACTTCCCAGCATAGGAAAATAGCAAGCTTCTTCTCAAGTTTGAACATAGTTTGCTTAGTTGATGACAAAGCCATTTTCTCACTGGTAGGAACCACCAAGAGTGATAAGAAGTGATACTGGAAAGTGTTTTTCCTGTTGTAAAGCTCAACCCTTTTCACATTTTTACTAAGTTTTTAGCATCAATTAAGCATTTCCAGAATAAGCAAACCAATCCCAACAATTTCACCCCCAAAAGAAGCTTGGAAATAGATCCTATCATTGTGCTATTATATTTTTAACTGGAAGGAACCTACTAGCATCATCAGACCAAGCTATGGCTTGGAGCAATTGCTTTGTGAACCCCAACATCCATCACTTTCCCTCAGATCTTTTATACTCCCCCCCAAAACCCCACCCTGCCTTACATATGAAATATCCACTCTAAACCAGCCCTACCTTCCAAGCCAGGTGCTACACCACTCTACCCTTGACACGCAAAGCCCTGCCCAGGGCCCTCATATCTCAGTCCCTCTGAGCCAGGGTTTTGGGGTCAGAACTAGCAGCAGGGAAGTGTGTCCTGGGCTGGTAACTGGGTCCTGCAGTCCAACCCCAGTGCTGCTGCTGGTTTCTAGTGAAACCCTGAGGCACAGCCTTCTCTGAGGCTGTTTCTTCCCCTCCTAGGAGAATTTGCAGGGTGCATCCATTTCTGTTTTTAGTTCAAATAGTTATGGGGAAGAAAGATAGGGAAAATGCAGGAGATTCCTCGTCACATTCAGGTGGGCTGGGCTCCAAGTTGGTGCACCCACTTGGAACAGTCCAGTCCATGTAAGAGAGGTCCCCGGCAGGTCCTGGCTTTTAAGCATAATTATTTATATACTGAACCCTAACATCCATCTTTTCTGTGTTGCTCTCACCATTTTTGCCATGTCTGTGAACCTTATGTACTCACTTTCTCCTAATCCTTTCTCATTATGTTGGCTCATTTCCACCTAAGAATATAGGAGAATCTATACTATTTGCCATATATCAGTTAACCCAAAAATGAATGTAGTTCTAGCTACATTCAATTGCTCGTGGAGGCTCCATACTCTACACATTTTTCCATCCTTAAAAAAAGGGAGAGTTGTATGTGTTGATGAAATATTAAAGATGCTATGGCACCAATGTGATATTCTGTCTTAATAAGAGTTAGAATCCATAGAAGACTGAAAAGATGCTCATTTTTTCTTCCATGATGCAATGTTAATAAATCCCAAGTTCTGGTACCACTTAAAATCACTTCAGGTACCATTAGTACCAGTACCTACCATTAGTAGGAGGC